>DWLI01004997.1:0-10407 GCA_018249915.1 Cecropterus dorantes dorantes
AATTTTTTATAAGTATTTAAATAATAAAAATATAATTTGAACTCACTTGAAGCTAATTATCATTGCGATTTTTTTTAAACTTTAAAAAACGCTATACTATCCAACACAATACTAATGCTTGTACTGTTAATTAATAAATTATTAATACTGTTTAGTCAATAAAACGTATTTTTTTTATTTTTTATACTCGTGTACTATCTCAAATTCGATAGATATGTTTCAGATTTCGAAATTCTCCCTCAAAAGCAGGTAAAACACCTTCAAATAAATATTTTCTTTTGTGCATGGTATTTGCACCTACGAGTACGTCATTGTAATTCTAAAGGTGAAATGTTATGGTATTTGTATACGTAACTACGCCCAATAACTCAACGTGAGCAGCATATATAGATTCTGTAGCACTTCAGTTCAAAATCACTAGCGGATTCTAAAAATATTTCATACGAAACCTTCCAAAGATAGCTACATAAATTGCAGTTTTTCCGAGGCTTGATTGGATTGATAATACGGTTTACCTATTTTTTATCGTGAAGCTCTGTTAGCTTAACAGTTATGTAATTATCAAAAAAAGAAACGTACATTATTTAAAAATGAAAAAAATCGTAGCTACAACTCAATCGTATGAATTTAGGCCTCTATACAAAATTAAAACGAATTCACATTACGTTTGATTTTTGAGTTTACGCGCGTGTAAGAATTAAGTTGACACATATTTTAAAGGTAAAAAGAAACGACAAAATTATAAAAATATATTCTGGATTGACAATTTTTAAAAGGTAAGTGAAGAGTTTAAATTAGCTAAAAAGCTAGTTTAGGTAAAAAGGTCTAAACTTATTTTCATAATTATATACTTAATTGTGCTCAAAAAACAGGAAATTGATCTCAAGGACATATCCATTTGCTAGGCTTATCAAATTGAAATAATAATGAGAGAATAAATATTATAAGTAAGACTTGTAGTTAAATTTTAATACACAATACAATATAAGACCATTAACTAGAAAAGCGCCACAGAAAATCGTTTATCTCATAATCATGCCTTTATTGTTTGCTCCATTTACATCGATTAAAGTTAATTAAACAAATGCTGCTACTATACAAACTTCTAAAGTCATAGTCATCAAACGTACCCTTTTTAATAATTTGAATATTAACCTGACTTTCAGACATAGCAATATATTGCAAATATAAGATACAATATGGCGTCATTGTGCCATGTAGGTCGTCGTTTCTACCCATTGATCCTACGCCATACGCGTTTCTCTCGGTCATGAACCACGATGATGTCAGCAACATCGCTGTTCCTGAAATAACGCAGCGACTCTGCTATATTTGAAGTGTCTCGCTACTTGAATAATTTATAAGTCTAGCTCCTCTCTGAGTGCACTGCATTTCCGGAGCAAAGATAGCATGAAGCGGAATTCGTTCTTAAGGTAACGGATGATATTAACTAACAATGGATGCACATTTTATATAAAGCGAATAAGGCAAAGTTTCCGGAGTTGCTTTATTTACTCTGTTCTGTATCTTATTGTACGAAAATAGTCGCATATATTTAGTAATACTTTTGTGGTGTCTAGGATAGTATTGTAGAAATAAAAGTTAAATATTAAGTGTTTTTTTGTCATGTTCATACTCTTGCTAACAAAAAATTGGTAACATGAAAAGGTTTAAGGTTTAATCCCAATGGTATGTTATCATTTATATTAAAAAATCTGTAGTTTTATGAAGGTAGATTAATTTGACAAATCTCATGAACGGTCTTCAAACCAAAAATATCATATTTATTTTATTTTTTGGGCGTGTATATACACAAAAATCAAGGTGAAACGCAAGTGACAAAAGTTTCACAAAGAGATGTGTGTGCGTGTAGCGAAATAATTAACAGTTCGCGTGACGGCGATAATTACTACTTTCCATATAAATTTCGTAGAGAACACGCAACTATGAGCTTATCATAATTGTTCAATTATATCATTTCATACATTAGATATCAGTATAGAAACCATCAGTTGTCCATTCGTGTAACAATTATAATACATTCGTATTAAAATATTTATTATCTTAATTACACCAACTCTAATTACATAGCTATTATTATAACTTCGAATCTAGATACTGCGGTGTTTCTACGGCGTAGCAACAATGACGTAGGCGGTCTACGGCGTAGATATAATCATATTTATGGATAAAAAGTTAAAAGAAATATTTGTAGAATAAACAGTTAATTACCATATAATTATCATATAATAAGTAAGAATCGTGTGGACAGAATTAAATTGATAGCGTAATATTTTTTTATCACGTAAAAACCACAATCCAAATCCAAATGAAAGTGTACCGATTGCGCGAGCCCTGTTCTCGCTTGGCCGGTTTTAGTACGAACTTCTAAAAATGAATACGTGTTTTCAACCTCAATCCCGAGGAAAGGTTTTTGACGTACCTTTGATTTCATTTAAGGAATCGTACGTATTTTTTCATAAACAGTAATTTTAATTATAAAAGGCCGCTCATTACGTATTCACAGAGGCCTGTAGGCTAGGCGGTCTAAGTGCCGGCGCAGACCTGCGGTTTATTTACCTAAAAGCGGGTTTACGGTTCAACTCGCGACACTCCGCCTCACTATTTAAATCAGGCTGGGATATTCAAATAGTTCATGCTCCGTGAAGATTATTTTTCATTACCCTTTTTGATTTTCATTGCGACTTTTGCGAGGAAATCTACTGGGACAACATTACGTTTGAAGTAAAATTTATGTACATAAGTAACTAAGTAGTATGCATTAAAGATATTTTTTCGCTGTTAAAGAAGTCGTTGAATATTGTAATAACACTAAGTCATTACATCACACGAACAATAATCTAAGCTATTCTAAATATGACACAATATTATCGGCGGAGGTTTTACAACAGCGTTCTTTGCCATACAGAATTTCTCCATTTGTTTGTATCATGTAGAGAAACATACTTTTGATCCCCGAAAATTGGACAGCCCCACAGGGAATAGAGAGAAAAAATATACTTATCCTATTCATACAATGAGGTTTAAGTATACAAGGTATGCCAATCTATAACTTATTTATTACTGTAACGAAATGTTAGATAGCTTTGTAATCGAATACATCATTGATAATAATCTATATAGTTGTGAATCTGGGGTAGTTATTAACTAATAAAAATAACGCTTTCTTTATTCCATATTAGTAAGCTTGCCATGTCTCTGCCATGGAATCTCACACCACAATCACTCAGACCCAGAACAAAAATCTTAATTCATCATTCAGATACATAAGTGTCAGGAAACGAACCCCAATTGCGTGTGAGACCAGTATGCCTCGTGGGTCTTCTAATGTTTAGTCTATTTATTTAAAAAAAAGGGTCACATTAAAAGAGCCCTAGAATATAACTCTTGTTATGTGTCACTTATTTCACAATAAAATTTACTCCCAATATTTTTAAAATATGACAGATAAAATTAATAAGTTAAGTAGATGGTGTAAGTAGTTTACATAAATTAAATTCATTCGTATAAAATAGTGACGGAAAAGATAAGTAATTAATTTACTTGATACAAATTAATGAAATACGCACCTCCTTGATAATTAATTTATATATTAACATTTGCTAATTACGCTAATAAATAAATTTATGTTTATTCCAGGATCTAATTAATTGCTATTGAACAAAGCAATTGTTTTAAGTTTCTAGGGACTAATATAATAAATCATCTTTTCATTTTGTGGTTTTAGGCGCTTGTATAAAATATAACTAATCAACGTCTTAAACTGGCTAAAATACTTCTGGATAAATCTGATCGTCTTCATCAGTAATTGCAAGTCTTGTATTATTCTGAAATGTAATGAACTCGTTATAAAAACAACTGCTTCCCTCCACAATGCTATAAAGTAAGTTATCACTGTTGACAGTAAACCTTACATATATCAAAACATTCCGCCGGAGGAAGCATGCAACGTATCTGTGATGTCAGCATGGTACTAGCGAATAATATGTGATGTATTATGCGCATTGTACCATGCTGACATACAACTGCTCCAACGTGTGACATATTGCTATGGCGGTCGTACATTTCTCCAGATCATGCGCCTGCAAGCATTTCATCATCTTCATAACTTGGTGTTTTGTAAAATACCAATACAAATTTGTATCTCGATACATTATAATTGCAACTGGAATGAGACGAAGATCTTACGAACCGTTGTGTCAAGTTAAATGTCGTATCCGTATGATCATCATATAATTATATGATAAATATGTAAATTAATATATTATTTATCATAATTGTGCATAATGTCAGAGTTTATCACGTAGATCTATTAATTTTATCTTCACTGCTCATTATTTTATTAATATTGATTTAAAAGAAGAGTATTTCCGTAGACACGCAAGAGAGAAATTCGTAAGTAATAAAAAGGTATTATTAATAATCTTATGCATAATTCTATCCGTCGAAAATTTGTCGAATAAAAAAGTTATATCTTTAAAATATTAAAATTTACGACTTCTAACACAATCTGTTATGAAATTTCAAAAGCTCGCTGTTAAAACTTTAATTTCACCCGGAAAAAATTGTTCATTCGACGTTTATAACGCGCGAAAAGAAGAGTAACTTCGAAAATTTAATTATAATATTTTACTGTAGAATTATTTGACATAGATATGTCTCAACATTAATAGAAGTATGACCACCCTTCACTACGTATGAGTAGTTCAAGGTGTAATAGTAGTTTCAAATACCCAGGCAGCAAATTCAGAGATGTTATCTTTGGACTTGAAACCAAATATCCGGCGGGAGGGCGAAATTCATAACACTGAGTTCGTATGCATCGATACGTTTCTCGATTTCAGTTCTAGGCATGATTTCCCCTATTTTGTTTCTTACATGAGCGAAATAAGAGGTTTTGTTTCTGTTAAGCGTATCTAAAACGTTAACTACTTATCGATTTGGATGCTAGGTTCTATTTAAAAAAAACTTATTGGACAAATCAATATTATAATCTATGTATATTAAACTCTTCCGTTACTGAGTGACTGACTGACAGACAACGCACAGCCGAAAATACTGAGCGTAGAAATTTGAATTTTTGTATGAAGATACCGTAGGGACTGTAGAGGAGCACTAAGAGAGGATTTTTGAAAATTCCACTTCGAAGGGGGTGAAAAGAGTGAAAAATAAACTTTTACTATATGAAAGTTAGTCTGTTTTTTTATGTAGTAGTGGTTGAAAATGCGAGGTACCTCTAGTTAACGTATAAACTATTATAAAAAGTTATTCATCTTATTTAATTGTACTTACTTACACGTTAATTTTGAAATAAAAAAAGAAAGATTGAAATTTGTAAGTCTATTAAATTTTTTCCAAATCATTTTTGTCTAAGAAGTAGTAATCAAGTATATAGCAAAATTATTATTAATAACAAGTTACTGCTATGAATATTCCACATTTCGTATCTTTTCATATTTCTTCGCCAACAACATTAATAAAGTAAGTAGATATGGCGTATTTAAGTCAAAAGCCCAAGTTTCTTTTACAGCTTTCGCACCCTCAGAGAGCTTATCTCATTTCCACTTTTTAAAAAGTTATAAAAACTCTTAGCTAATCAAATTAATATTCGTAGTCCGTTGATTAAGAAGCTCCAAAATGCTTTTAGCGTAAATGTAGCCAAGTTAAAAGGAAGGAATATATAATTTGAGTGAATATTTGGGAGTATGGCTTCCGCTTTTATTGAAACGGATCTTTGAATATTAAAAGTGACGCAACGATTGCTACAATAATTATGTTTTGATTTTCAAATATTGCCACGATATATTTGCAAATACTTGATTTGTTTTCAAAATGACGGTTTTCAATTGTAATTCGAATAGTGTTTTAAAATAAAATTTATTTTAAATTTAACCAAAGCCATAGGTTTATCAGAAATATAAAAAGGTGCTATGTATTTATGCTATTTAAGGCTGACTTACTTGAATAAGATTTAGTTACTACTATCCAAGGAAATATAGCTGTAAACTACGTCTACGACATAGAAAAATGGCATACGTCCAAATGCTAAAACACTATGAGATTTAAAAGGCTTAAGAACTGAATCTAGTACGAATAATAAAACTAGCGTTTATTACATAAAGCAATTCGTTGAAACGCGGCCTCTAAATCAGGAGTCTAAGGTTCAAATCCCAGACCACGAATTTTCATATGTACATATTGGAAATTAGTTATATTTTCCTTCGATAGTCAAGTAAAATACCATCAGGCTACTACTAGCTGTAACTTAAAAAGAAGTTATCTTAAACGTCTGACGTCTGCCAACTCGTACTGGGCTAAACTCATTCTGAGAGGACACTTATGACCACTATTTAGCATTAGGTAATGGATTGACGATTATCGTTCTTTGGTTATTTTTAAATATTGATAAGGACATGTTATCCATTAATTGCGGTGACCAATTTAAATCCCAGAATGAAGAAAAAAAAATATTCTTCCATTTTGGTTATAATATTAAAGTCAATACTTGTTTTCAACATAACATCAAAATTAAAACTCAAGCCGCTAGGACTCCAATGAAAAGGATGTTTGAGTCATAAGGCCGGCTTTCACCCGTTACCACGACCATTCCCTTTAGCAGCGACTCCACGAACCTCTGTACTTAACAGTCTAATTAGCTGTGAATTGGATTCAAAATTGGGCTCTTGTCCGGAAATTGAGTTTTTAATGTCTAATTTTGCGGGATAATGGCAAATTTACAGCTATAATATGCCGATCTGTTGTTTTTGAATGTTGATGCTTTTTTTAATGCTGACATTGACTTAAACTTATTGCAAAATTACCTTTCATACTTACTCCATTATTCATACTTCATGGTAAGGAAAAATATTCAAAAAAATATCCTGACTGCTGAATTTGAAAAGAAAAAATAGATACTTTTTTCTTTTCAGTTTAAGGAGGGGGTTTTAATTTGGTGCGATATTTTAGTGTATATTAAAAAAATATATATTCACTTTATAATTTTTATTTACAAAATATGTAGCTACAGATGATTATAGGTTTTTTTCTAAATAGTCAAGTTTTTTATGCCAAGTTATAAGAGGTCTTTTGGCGCGTTGTTTATAGCTACCACTGCATCTTCTTGACCTATTGGCAACCAAACACAAAACAAGTATACTTAAGATGCGCAAAAGTAGTTTACATATATGTATATCTATAGACAAATGTTACTAATATCTAGAACTCACAAGATAATAATAAAAACACATTATATACCCATATAATATATAATAAATCATAAAATAGACTATAAATATACCTTCAATTCCTTAACTCGTAAATGATAAAATCACGAGATAATGATATGATGCCAGAAATAATATATAAGAATAATATAGTTTGTTGCAACACAGTTTTTTTAATAATTTGAAGTCATCTCTTCGAAATTATGCATGAATAAATATACAACAAGTTCGTAAACTATCAATAAAATCTGTATATTAGAGCAAATGTACGCAGTGAATAAATATTATAAGTAATTTTCCATTTTTTTCATAATATAGATCATTGGAAGATGTTGAAAGATACTTGAGATACTCTCTAGACTGAAAATCTATAGACGTAATACATATTAATGTGATTTATTAGCTCTTTATACAGCAAAGTAAAAGACAACATGATAAGACTACTACACAAAGGATTTCGTGAGATAGGAATGTGCATATAAAATCACATTTTTATTATTTATTTATAAACATACACCTGAACACGCATACACACTGTCAAATGCTATAAAGATTTATACACTGATACGTCACTAGATACATATATTCATAGACATGTGCTGATACGATCCATATTTTAATTGATGTATTTCTAAAGAAAATAAGGAGTTCAGAAAAAAATATTATTGGTGCAATCTCTTTATTATATTTGTACATTTATCTTATTCGTTACCTATATATTAATAAACATTAGTGACAACGTCCGTATTGAAGATAAGTTAATCGTTGAAACGAGCATGATCTTCACAGGTAACTTTGAAGCCTACTTATTTACTAAAATCTTCGTTTTAAGTAAAACTTGATTATCAGACAATTTTGTCGTTACTAATTAATGAAAGGACAGTGCCTTAACAACACTTAAGTTAGTAGTAAGTACTTAGACTTAGAGAACGAAGCCTTTAATCCTATTGACGGAAGCTAATTCAATTATTTTCTTACAAAACTATTGTCACGCTTTGTGTTGAATAGAAACAAGAATGCATAGTTAACAAAATTACGTACCTTACGAGTGTTTATTTTCATGTCACGCCAAGATCGTGTTTATTTTTAGAGTTCCGTAGACAAATTTCAAAAATCGGTACCCTTATAGATTCGTCATGTCTGTTTGTCCGTCTGTCTTGAGAGATACGCCCTTTAAAAACGGTAAAATCTCCCTCTAACTTTTAAATTAAGAGAGTGAAAATCTGGATAAAATATATGTTATAGATTTTACGGAAAACTTTCAATAAAAATTGGTTCGACCAACATAACTTTATAATTCATACAAACATTATGAAAAACAAACTTATGTTGGTAGTTGGAAAACTGTTCAACTTTATTTATTATGATATAACTTTATTAACGATTATTCTTTATTACAGATAATACTTTGTACACTCATAGGTCCGCACTAGGATTTTCTGCCGTGTCGCGGGTACCATGGACACACAAAGACGAATACACAAATATACCCAGACCCAGAACAGAAATCTAAATTCAGCATTCAGATGTCAGTCTGGCCGGGAATCGAACCCGAAACCCACTACGCGTCAGACCGGTATGGTTACCGCTCCGCCACAGTTCCTGATTAGCCCGATCCAGTTCCCGATTAGCCCGTTCAGACACCTACTAAGAACAGATTTTTAGGTATTCTACCCCTAGGGGTTGTTAGCCCCTCAGGAGTACTGTTTGTTTTAGGTATTCTACGCCTAGGGGGTTAAAAAATAATGGAGTGTTTGTAGCATATTATATATAGGCGTACGAAGTCGCGAGCTATAGTTAGTGTATGTAAAAAGTTTGTTTATTGCACGCTTATTCAAATTTCTAAGTAGAACTATTTAATCAAAATGTAATAAGTCTTCATAATGTTGTTTTATATTCTATAATAATGTCATCTTAATATTAATTTACTTCGTCTATACTAAAATGAATTTAATTAAAACGTTTGTGATGGTTCTGCCAATCTCAGTCACTCTCATTATTCAAATATCTAAGATCAACACTAAAGGCAATATTTTGGGTAAAATGCGAAATATTAATTCAAATTATTTCTTCCTTTCAAGCAAAGTTCGCTTCGGTTACATTAAAAGCATTCCGGAGCATCTTAATCAACGGACTACGGATTAAGTAATTAGTTCAAAGTTTTTAACTTTTAAGTGAAAAGGTGGGAACGAAAAAAGCTAGAGTGCTCGCTATAAAAGTGAGTGGAGTTTGCATTGAAAAAAATCCGGTGATTTATTTAGTTTCTATTTACGATACGATCAATAGCCTGGTTGTTAAAGAAAATAAAATGTTGTAGCTGTTTTTAGTAATAGATTAATGTTATAGTAGAAGTAGAGTTTTATGTTATTTAAAAGTAATTGAGTTCTCAAGAATATAAATAGTACGCGGGATTTTTAGCATCTGTAAACCATAAAAGACATCTGACAGGGCTTATAACTATACCACAGAGAGCTTATAATTTTCATATCCTTTCAATTAGATTCTGTGCAAAAAAATATTACTTTTAAAGTATACTATTTTTATTAAATTTAAAGTATATTATTCTTACAGCTGAAATTGAGTTCAAGTATATTTTTATGCAGCGTTAGATATAAATATTTCTTGGTGTTCACTTAACATCGAGTAGACTGAACAGGAGTATTTGGTATTTAAATTTACGTACTTTTTTATGCAAAAGTTTATTAATATTAAGACACATATAGGAAGACAGAAAAAAAAAATAAAAAAAACTTAAACGTACTTTTATATCGATTCGACATTATTGCTATTTCTGCCTACAGTAACAAGCCGTTAATATCGGCTAGTTATCGGCTATCAAATATTTTACTTTACCTATATGTGTCCATTCCCTCATTGCTCGGCTATACCACGCGATTTAATTTTGTGATAGGTTATCCACCCCTCATGAGTCCCACGAAGTGTAATGACGAAGGTTTAATGTGTGTAAGTGAAAGAGCAAATGTAATGCACTTGAAATCTAAGATTCTATAAAAAACTATACAATTTATAAATAACTAGATTATTTCCGCGGCTCCGCCTGTTTAGGTCACGTTTAGCATAATAATGAGTATTGTGTATATGTGTTAATGTAGATCTTAAGCTATCTGTGTAGCATATATTATAAATCCGATGAGTAGTTTTT
>DWLI01004998.1:0-10407 GCA_018249915.1 Cecropterus dorantes dorantes
GAAGTAAACGAGCACGCAGTCAATTAGATGGTAAGTGACCACTGTCGCCCATGGGCATCTGTATTCAACCCTAAGAGGTAGAGGCCTACCTAAGGGCGGGAATGCATCTCTAGGTCTCTTATTAGGTCTGCTGTGTTCTGGTCTGATGGATGTGGTAACGGAGACATATTTTCCGAGGCATTCCAACTTAATCTGGGGTAACAACGCATCTGTGGCTAACTTTAGTAACTTTGATCTTACCTAGGGTTGGTATAGATGTCCATGGGCGGCAGTGGTCACTGACCATCAGGTGGGCCTCATACTCGTTTGTTACTTCCATACTATAAATAAAAAATCGTAACCCGAGGGCTTCAGAATTCGTCTCAAGCGTTTTTCGCTTAGCGCTGCGAGCTGAAATTCGCTAAAAGCTGTCGCTGGCCGCGCGAAAAGAAATTTCGTGGCCTCGAATATTTTGTAGCGTTCGGGTTAATTTCAAGACATCGAAGACGTAAGTCATATTTACTTACTACACGTCACTTAAAAGTTAATTGCAAAGTCAAAGGTTGAAATGAAAAACATACTAATCTAAAACATAATTTTGCTGAATTTACTTTGAACTCGTTGACTTTAATATTACACATAGTAATTGCTCTAATTACATTAAACATAACACGAGGTGAGAAAGAGGTTAAAATTGATAATATATGTGTTTTGTCCTTTCTATATACATTTAAAATAGTTTATCATTAATTTCTTTTTACTTGTATTTTTATTTGTGTACGTTTACCTTGAGATGTACTGCACCCATTCGAAGGTTTCTTTTAAAGATAAATAAATTATCAATTTTTAGTAAAAAATAATTAAATTATTTTGTTATAAATAGACGATTCCTTGATTGACGACCGGAAACACGAGTTTTTTTTCAGGTTTTGATTAACCCTGAATAACAAAAAAAATTGTAATTATGTTGCATTGAAAAGTGCACAATTTGATATGCTGAATTCAAAATGCTGAATGAGAATATTCAGCATTTTGAAATGTGTTTTGCATAATAAAAAAACATGCGTGTTCGAACAATAACGCATTTGAAATATTTATTGCTAACATAAAATTAGGGTGTTTGTAAAAAAATAAAAAAAAACATAGAAATAAGAGCGTCGCCGTGTAATAGAAAATATATATGAATTTACATAAAAATAAATCCCTGTTTCCCGTTGGTCACGGCATCATGCGTGAACGGCTGGGCCGATTTCGATAATTATTTTATTACTTTTACATGAGGCGATCATCTCAGTCCTCGGGAGTAGCAACGCATCTGTGTTTGACTTCAGGTAGAACTTATGTTGTATATGAAGTTACTTACAGATGTCCATAGGCGGCAGTGACCACTTACCATCAGGTCTGCATGCTCGTTTGCTACTTCAATATTATATAAAAAAAATCTTGTGTTTGTTTTTGTCTTATGTGTATGTTTTGTATACGAATAAAAAAAACGAGGACTAAGTTGGAACTAGTTGGAATACCTCTGAATAGTATGTCTCCTTTACCACACCCTCCAGAGCAGAACACAACAGCGCATAACACTGCTGTGATTAGGCAGAAATAGGTGTGACTCAAGGTCTAAGCAATATCAATTTCATTTCAAATATAGACTTATACTTATGACATTACCTATTTTTGTAATATTTTAGGTAATACGGACTATTACCTAAATATTACAAAAATAGGTAATAATAAGATTATATCTATTTTTGTAATATTTTAGGTAATACGGACTATTACCTAAAATATTACAAAAATAGGTAATGTCATCATGCGGTTTTAAAACAATTTCAGTCACATATGCAATCATGTAGCTAGGTAAATAGATATAGACTCGTAGAGTGTAGAAATTGTGAGATAAGTCAACTTTGTGTAAGTTTACTACGCAATATACTATGTAGTAACCGTCACAAATGCCATAAGATTTGCCTAGAATCTGCCTTCCTTCTGCTGGAATTTTTATACATAGAACAAGATTTGAATGTGGCAGGTACACCGAGGGACTTATTACAAAAGGATTCGAGGACATGTACAGTATTCAATTCTCGTCCTAAATATATGTATAAAGGGAATTATATATTTTTTCATTGCATTATACATTGCAGTACCTTTGCACTTATTTTTAAGGTATCTTTATATTTGATGTCTCTGTGTGTGCATAAATAAATAAATAAAAATAAATAAATACATTAAAATACATTGGTCAGCACATTCAACGCCTGATCATATGCGTCAAAATAATTGAATCCTGCTTAATGCTAAATAAATGCACTATGCCATAGAGAGTATGGTGTCCATAAGTAGGGAATTTTCTGTACAGGACGCTACAAAAATACCATTAAATGGGGGATTTTTATTGAGTTTTTCATATAATTTACGGGAATTCTTCAAAAGACATTGCGATGCCTTGGGATATATAAGATTATATAATTTTTTCTGCTCTAAATCTCCCTAGATGGACTGCCTTAGCGTCAGCAGGCGACTCCAAGATCACCAACGGGCGCTCCGAAGTCGTATGTGTGTTGTCGTCAGCGAGCACTGTCTGAGAGAATAATTACGCATTTCCAGACCTTCGGGTGCTTCAATGTCTAAAGTGCCCCATAAGTAATATGTCGCCGCATATTATAATGTCGTCCTTCTCGGGATCGCTTGCCAAGTGGTTTGGAACTCTAACTCTTTCTGCACGCAACCTCAAAATCTCCTCTTTTAAGCGACTTAAAGGACTTAAGTATCGTATACCGTAGTTCCATTCTGGTCCCGAAACTACCACTCTGTATGGAATCTTTTTTTTTAATTTGCAGCAAGCGGCTGCAATTAAATTCCTATTTCTATATTTATTGACGGTGACCTACTGTTTTACATTAACGCCAGTTTTATGTATTTCCGTAGTAAGAGGGTTATTCAGATAACATACGACTCCACACGTAGTTCCGGAATTAGAATAGAGCTTCGGCATCCCCTGCCTGTCGTAAAAGGGGCTAAAAGGGGACTATCAGGGTTGAGGGCGACAGGAGTGAGAGTTCGAACTGTCTAGCCAGACATCCCCGGAAAGGACGGCGGTATATGTGGTCGTACACCGTCGTAAAGACCAGACGGTGCAGTGGGCCCAGGTGCTTACTTGGGTGAAGCCCGATGGAGTAACTTACTCAGAGGACTTGGTTTCATTTCTTTGGAGAATTCGGAGTCCTCTTCGCAGCCCCGAGGATGGCCACCAAAGGGGTTTAAGTATGGTAAAAATCCTGGTGTCACTCCCACGACGTCAAGTACCTTTTGAATGTTTCCCCTTGAGAACAAAGCAAAAAGAAAGGTAATATCAAGGTTCCTTCAAAGTAACAGATTACATCTTATGGCAAACCCACTGAGTTTCTTGCCGGATCTTCTTAGTTGAGGTCGTGTTCCGATCCGGTGGTAGAGTAAGAAAAAATATTGTAATTGACAATATACAAGTGCCACCGTAGGCCTATGCAAAATAAAGATATTTCATTTCATTTTATAGTTATTTCTACGAATGTTATAAAAGGCCTAAAGGTTGGTGAAATTAACAATAGTATTTAAAGCTCATGCTGCTTTCTTTATAAAATTTTGATTGAGCTGGATCATCCTCTTTCAAGTGGCCCTGTTCGGAGCATAACATGACGACCTACGTGGCCGAGCGGTTACCATGCCGGTCTGACACGCAAGGGGTTCCGGGTTTGACTCCGGCCAGACATTTGAATGATACATTTAAAATCAGTTCTGAGTCTGGGTGTTTATGTATTCGTCTTTCTGTGTTCCTGGAGAAAATCCTAGTGTGCGACTATGGATGTAGGAAACGTTTTTGAAGTGACAACTTCTCTAGCGGCGTTGTGCACTTTTTGTGATGGATAAAAAAATTCCTGATCGAAGATTCGTAAGACGGAGGTAGAGCGCTTGCGCGAATGTGCGTATATTTAAGTTCTGAAGTATTAAATTTTTAATGTCATATAAATTTTCATGTTCGTAAATGATTGCGAAATTAATAAATATATCGTATTTTGCCACATAAATGATAGTATGTTTATACTGATAATTAAAACGATTTGTGCAAAATTATTCTCTACCATTCCAAAATATCAAGAATACACTACGTTTTTTTATCCAAAGCTGTCAGCCATTCAACTCATGACCGCGACGAACGTTGCGTTATTTCAAAGATTTTCCCTCTTATGAGCTGCACCCTATTCCACAGTATGCCCAACTGTGGGACAACAATAAATTAAGTATTGAACTTATTAAATGTATTCCAGTTGTTCTTCTTTTACATAAACAGTACTTTTTCATGACGGTAGATCATAAATCATGATTTATTCAAAATTTGCCCCGATTCCCAAGATTAGATCATTCCAGTAAACCTAACATTGTCTCTATATTTAAATGATTGTAAGTAATATTTACTAATTTACATTAAAAATGCAGTAATACCATTGCACGCTAGAACCTTATTTGAATTTCTTGTTTTAAATTATTTGAAGGACTGCGAATTAAATTACGTAAGCATGTGAGTGTGTAGTAATTTAATATGACTTAGTAGTTTTCATAATGACTTCATGTAATCTTAATATATATAAATTACGTGTCACGTTGTTTGTCCGCGTTAAACTCCTAAACTACTGAACCGATTGCAATCAAATTTTCACACCGTGTGCAGTTTGATTCAACTTAAAAGATAGGCTAATTTAACTTTTAAATTTTTAATGCCCAACGAAGTGGGCACGGGTTTGCTAGTACAATATATTTATTTCAATAATAATTATACCAATTGTATCAATTAAAATAATGGTCATGTGTCTTTAATAATTCGATGCATAGAAATAAATCATAACCAAAAATCTATAATATTGACAACCCATGTGCCATACCAATCACCTTTACACTTTGGTCTACGCAGGATTCAGGGTTCAAGTCCCGGCTGCTCTGTCTAAAGTCATTTAAAGATACGATGATGACTAAATTGAAACGCCTACTACGTATTTTAGGTCATTGGTATTAATAGAGTAACAATTTAGATCCTGATATACTAGTGTGGAACAAGTACATCCTCTAAAACATATATTCTTCCAGTGCAAATATTTGGCGATCGGTCAGCCTAATGCACTTAGCACTTCACCAATATTCCAAAGACCCATAACCACTACAAAATAATCTGTAATACCCCGATATCATCGTTCGTTCATTCGGGACATTCATACAGGTAATCCCGATATGAATGTCCCGAATTGAATTTACGATCTATGTCAAAATATCAAAAAAATCTTTTAAATTCATCCGATTTCGATCAACATAAACAGTATTCGCATTTATATAAAAAATATATTCTTCGTCCTTTTCGTGAAAAAGAACAATCCATTATTAAACATGAATTATGTATATTTTATTAAAATCTTAATTTACATACAATTTTCAACGCGAAATTACATTGTGGTCGCATTATTATGTTGTCAAATGAATATTTCATAAATGTTTCCTATAAACAATTGATTTTAATATTAATTATGTACATTTCACACGCGATGATACTCGCTCCAATAACCCATTACTGTCCTAGCGCTGGACGAGTTTGCCCACAGAGTGGACTTAGAGCATAGTTCACGCATTGGTACCCTTCTCACGCGTTTCAAATTAGTTTTCCTAGCTCTTTTATGTCGCTTATATATACCAATATGTTCCTATAAAGTTAAGCAATATTGATAGGGGTCAAGATTTGGATGGCTGACCACTTAATTTGCTTGCTTCCATGCTTCCGTGCCACAGGACACTTAACGTTGTCTAATTAACAAACATTCTCACAAATCTACACCCTTCTTTAGTTGCGTAGTATCCAGTGCTGTATTTTCATGTTTTCTACTGTCTACTGTAATGGGTCAATACAGTATACAGTTTACATATATCGATTATGATCGAAGTATGA
This sequence comes from Cecropterus dorantes dorantes, assembly GCA_018249915.1. Lineage (NCBI taxonomy): Eukaryota > Metazoa > Arthropoda > Insecta > Lepidoptera > Hesperiidae > Cecropterus > Cecropterus dorantes. The sequence goes on from DWLI01004998.1 coordinate 5,948, forward strand.
CTTTTTTTTCGTCATCAAATTGCACAAAGTCTGGAAAAGTAGGTGACCTTCTACTTTTTCGCTCAATAATAATTTTAGTACAAATCCAAATTGTAATTTTATTAAGATCTGGAAGCACTGGTAGTATTTGGTAGAAATGCAGTCAAACCTTGGACACCTAGCGCGTGTCAAGTTGCAAGCCACTAAGCTATGAGTGCTTTATCACTGCAAATTGTATTCATCCCATTTGATTTCATTACCTTGTAACGTAAATATGGAATGGCTAATATTTTCCCACACTTCGGACAAAAGATAATCTCACAGCGTGATTTAAAACAATTTGTAATCTTTAAACATGCCATAGTTTGTTGCTACGCCATTAATGATCGCCTTTTTGGAATGTAGCTTGTGCGTACAATGGTTGTAAAGAGTAGCAAAATACTGAAGAAATTCATCAGAATTTGACGACCCGCGTGGCGGAGCGGTCACCATACCGGTCTGACGTGCAGGTGCAGGTCCCGGGTTCGATTCCCGGCCAGATATCTGAATGATGAATTTATATTTCTGTTCTGGTGGTGTCTGTGTATTCGTCTTTGTGTGTCCATGACACCGGCGACACAGGAGAAAATCCTAATGTGGGGTTATGAGTATAAAAAGCATGTTTAATTTAAACAGGATTGTGCTCTCCATTGTTCACAAGTGCTTTAACAGGAGAATTGTTGCTTTTATTTTCACATGTTCCGTGATATGGAAATGGGAAGTAGTAAACGAGCATGCAGTCCACCCGATGGTAAGTGGCAACTGCCGCCCATGAACATCAGACCCCAAGTAAAATCAGTCCTATCTGAGGTTAGCCTCAGATGCGTAGCTACCCCCAGGACTAAGTTAGAACGCTTCGGTATCACTCCTATACCACACCCTTCAAACCAGGACTCAGCAATGCTTAACACTGCTGTTAGTAGGCAGAAAATAAATAAAGCTCACAAGCTAGATTACGAATATATACATTTGGGAAGATTTGAGGATTGTTTACCAGAAGAGTATTTTAAGTAATTTACTCACAAGCTAAATTATACACATTTGGGAATTGTTTATTAAGAGTATTTTATGTAATTTAAGTATAGAAATCTACTGAGATGTCGATTAAGGTCAAGAGGTCGGCCACAAAAGCGTTCCTCTGGACTAGTCTAGATCTAGGTTGGAATGCCTTACGTAAGTAACGCTTACTAAACGCTTGAAATTTCAAATGCACGGAACATTTCACGAAATATCTTATTTGTAATAACTATAAATAATAACTTTATAATAAGAATGCGAATAACCAAACAAACGCATAATTCGTATTTGCTATTAATAGATTAAGCGTATCCTTTTAATAGATTTTAAATAAGTTTCATTATTATTTTTTTTCATTTCTCAATATGGGTAACTACTTTATCTAAATGATGAGTATTATTTGTTAAAAAAACAAGTGTAGAAAATGTTATGTTATGTTCAAATTCAAAACCCAATATTATATTTTAAATCGTATTTTTTAAGAAGTTGTTAATAAAATTATGTATTTTCATATATACATAACTTGTGACCAAATAAAGCGGATACTGAACTTTTAATTAATGCTGAATCTCGAACTAAACGGAAAGCGGAAGAAATACTTGCGGAATTCCTCAAAAAGAAACGTCCAAGTTGGCTAGTTAGTGGGAATGGAGACGAATCGCAAAGGCCTTCGTACCTGTCTGTTTGAGTTTGAAGAATTTTTGAACCGGAATTTCTGAAACGGCAAATAAAAATACAATGTACCCGCTCTGATGGAGACTTATTTGTTACTTTGTAAACGTTTTATACACAAAGAAAAATATTTTTTTATTTAAAAAAGATAACTACTTTTGACATACCAGCTGTGCCTACATAAAAAAAAACAATCATAGCGTGATTTATATAGCATATAGCTTTCCTCAGTAAATGGACTTTTCAACACATATTTTTTTTCGATTCGAACCAGGTATACTCGATATTAGCGCGATTAACCAATAAAACTCTTCAGTATAATATTTTTAATTTCATTGCATTTCATATTATTAGAATATTATAAGAACCTTTAGAAAAGTGAATACCCATTTATATAACAGCTAAATATCCATGAGTTTTCAATTTAATGTACAGATATAATATAAAGGGGCCGATGCCCCAAGATATTTTTATGCACTCCATATAAAAAAAATGTTGGGACGTCGACCACATTGGATTTAAAATGATTTCACTATGCACACATTGAACTAAATGTATATGTAAATTTTAAACTCAAATGTTGTTAATTGACTTACAATTCAGGTGCATAATTTGACCACATACATACAACAATACATAGTAAACAAACATTTGTGTTAAAACAACATTAGATGTTCTATCGAAGTCGGTCACAGACACGTCGCTACTCCCGAGGACTAAGATGGTCACCTCATATATAAATGACAGCAACCACACCCTTCCATCGAAACGCAAGAACTGCTTCCCACTAGAAATAAGTTATTTTTTTTCCTATTTTAGTCACTTCTTTTTCTGACTTAGTCAATTCCTTCCCCAACTAAGTTACTATTTTCCTAAGTCATTTTTTTTCTAAGTAACTTCTTTTCCTCCCTTTCCTTCCTTTTCCTTTTCTAGATATATATCTATATCTTAATAGAATAGTCTATTAAGATAATAAAGATTTTTTTTTTTATTTCCTCACTTATATACAACATTTATCAGTTTCTCTTACCTTAACTTGCAATTTTTCTTCCAGGTGCGCGATCCCAGAGTGTGATAACAACGAAACAGCACTAAACTTCACGATACCAGAACATGATGGAGAGCAGTCGAAGTGTCTGAGATACGCGCCGTTCAGCAACAGCTCTACAGCACCGAGCAACGACAGCTGCTCTCCGCTCTATTTCGACACTTCTACGGAGATTGAGTGTGATTCCTACATCTACTATGAGCATCACTCTATTGTTAAAGAAGTAAGGTCTTAATATTACTTTTAATATAAAAGTAGCAAACGAGCAGTCCATCTAACAATAAGTGCAGCTCAACTGCAATCAACCCCAAATAGATTTTTTTATATTGTATGGAAGAAGCATACGAGCATTCACCTGATGGTAAGTGGCTACAGCTGCTCATGGACATCTGTAATGGACCCTAGATAAGATCAAAGTCTTACCTAAGGTTAGCCACAGATGCGTTGCTACCCCTGAGGATTAAGATGGATTTCCTTGGAAAATATGTCCCCCTTACCACACCCTTCACACCAGAACACAACAGAGCATAAGACTGCTGTTATTAGGCAGAAATAAACGTTAAAGTTTTACCTGAGCTTGGTCTCATGCGTTGCTACCCTTAAGGACTAAGTTGGATCGCCTAGGATCAACGTCTCCAAGACCTCAGGAACTTTAGCTTCAGGTGGAACCCCTGTTTTAAATGGAGTTGGTTACAGATATGGGCTGCAGTGACCACATACCAACAGGTGGACTACATGCTCGTATGCTACTTATCTATTATGTTGCACTTGTTCAAAAAAAATCTCGATGAAACATATTAAATGCTTGTCGCGTTTAGCAAAAATATTAAATTTTAAACAAATTATTGGTTAGATTAGAGCACTGTATTTCATATCGTATTAGTGTTAAAACACTTATTTCTAGCATAAAGCACTTCTTGCATTTCGGTGGAAGGGTGTGACTGCCGGCTCACTTATATATGAGGCGAGCATCTTAGTCGTCGGGAGTAGCACATATGACCGACTTCAGATAGAACCCCTGTTCTGTATGAAGTTGCTTACATATGCCCACAGGCGACACTGGCTACTTACCATCAGGTGGACTGCATGCTTGCTATTTCAACTTATAAAAAAAACCATATTAGTGTCAAAAATTCGTTTAAGTTGCACGCAACGAGAGCCGTGCGCTAAATCTTGTATCTAACTAAGCTGTTCCGAGTAATAGGAATTTTACCATCGTACAATGTCGCGGTTATGTTAATTTGTTTTTCATTATGTTAATTTATAATCTTGATTGTACAGACAAGATAGTATTAAAATTAACGATAAATCAACTTATGGGAATTGTACGGAGTAAAAAGGACATAACATAAAAACGAAGGTGTGTTGTAATAAAACCGGCAAACTTTTCGCCACATGAGCCATACAGTAATAAAATACCGTAATAAGTGATAAAATACCGAGCCGCAATTGGAAACAATTATTAAATAAATGGCAAACACATGTTAATGAAGAAAAGAAATCTCTTTTCTTGTTGTCTATGGATCCTACAATTCTTGACGATCGTCAAGAATTGTAGGATCCATAGACAACAAGGAGAGAATCGCTGTCCATGGGTACAGGTTGTCAACCCCTGACATAAGTACAGACATTCATTCATTCAGCCATTCTTATAAAATTGAAAAAAGAAATAATATGAATGATGGAATACCCCAAAACTTTTTAA
>DWLI01004999.1:0-10405 GCA_018249915.1 Cecropterus dorantes dorantes
ACCCCTTAATGTCAGCGGTCGTTAGGGCCCCCCCCCCTCCCCCCGCTCCGGCGACTAATAACCACTTACCGTCACCATCTACTCCATTATGGTTCATTTTGTCTATTGGAATACTTTAAAAGTGAACTTCTATTAACTGACTTCTTAAAGAAATTTATTGTACACCTTCAACGCTACCTTACGCTAAGTACGATACGGTTTTGGTGTTTCAAAGACAGTATTCGCCTGTGACACAAATGACTGAAGGAGTAAGTAAAAGGTGTATCACAAGGAATGCTTATCTATCGTCATCGGAGCAACAACCTCCAGAAATGTTGGTGGTACTCACCCGTCGACGTGATGGTGGTGTTCGTGCGTGTAGGGTGGCGGCGCAGCGGGCGTGTAGGGCTCGTAGTGCAGCGCGCGGCAGTCGTCGCGGCGCTCCGGCGAGGGGCTCAGCTCGGGGCTGCGGCCGCGCAAGTATGCGCCGTCCGTGGAGCCCGCCGCCGGGGCCGGCTTGAACAGCGTCTCCTCGAAGTGCACGTACGTCTGCATGTCGCGCGCGTGGGCCGCGTGTGGCTGCGCGGGCGCCGGCCGCAGCTCCTGGTAGCTGCGCGAGTGGGACGGCGACAGCCCGCCGGGGGCGTAGCCGAACGGCAGCGGGGAGGGGCTGTCCGCGCCCCCCGCGCCCGCCGCGCCGTACTCCGCCTCGCCTGCACACACACACACGCGTCACGCCGAGCCGCCCACCGGCGCCGCGGCGGCCCGCGGGCCCGCGGCGCCTCCCGCTCGCCCTCCGCGGGAAAATAACAACGACGCGGCTCCTCCGCGACTTCGGGCGGGTTCCACTCTCACCCGTGAATCTCACATTTGTTATTTAGGTCGTATAACTTGAGAGAGCCTCGTTTGTTTTATTTTCACGCGATTACATCCCACCACAATATATAGTAAAACTTAATATTTAACAAAAACGCAATTAATTTTACTGAAGAAAGTGAAGCATTCATCGAACTACTGATTCATGGGCGTGTAGCAAAGTTTTATTAGATAAACACAATGACTACAAGCTTGCAACGACAACCATTGCCCTATACCTATGTCAAATCTACCGCAAGGAGTACGGTGTACGGACCCACTAACCTTTGATGCAATTGTTATTGACTTCAGCAATGATGGCTTCCAACTCGAAAGTCTCGGCGCGGTGCCAGGCAGGCCACGCGTCGTGCAACATGCTCACTGATCACTGACCGGTCGCGTCACGCGTGCTCTCGCTGTGGCGGTCGAGAGGAGACTGCGCGCGGCTCCCTCCCGCGGCCGCGCGCCGCGTGTCGCGGGAGGGGCGCCGGGAACCCTTCCACGGGGGTTAGTCAGCGCCCAATGGGAATGGTCCGTCTACCCGCCGGGACCATCAATTATATTATGTGCAGGCGATGGGGTCGTATACTTATCGATTATACTGATCCAATGACGATATGAGAAATAATAGGGGATCGTTTGGTAGTAAAGAATTTTGTACTTTGTAATAACTCGTAATCTTAACACAAATTATTTTAAATACAAAATATAATATACGTTACCCAACTTTAATCGGTAGAGGTGTGCCGCAGTTTTGAACTTCATACCTAAGATATCCTTAAATGTCCTTACCTATAGGTATATACCTAGGATATTATCGCATCGTGGTTCTATACCGAATGTGAAATCTAAACCTGCATAAAATAAAAATAATGTATGGGTTCTACTTTTCAAATAATTAATGCGACTTCAGACGAGTACCTTCGCAGAGTCAGACGCCGACTCATAGGTACGAGTATACACAAACCCTACATATTTCAGATACATATTACTTATTACTCGTTCTTAAACCAGAGAAGAAGAAAGAAACCCGCATTGCGCTGAGACTGGTGGTGAGTAGGTAAGAGAGATCGGCTTGCACAAATGTAAGGTACCTACGATACTACGTAGAGTAGAGCAGGTGTGGCGGCGCTCAGCTGATCGGCGGAGATAAGCCCTATCACCACGTGCGCGCTATCTCGCCGCGACCTACGCCACGCTGCGCGCCCGCCCCGCGCTGCTCGCTGCACGCACACCACTGCACACACCACACACCACTGCACGCACTCTGCTGCATGGGTACACATCACTGCATACTGCTGGACGCACACCACTGCACGCACTCTGCTGCATACTGCTGTATTCACACTGCTGCACGCACTCTGCTGCACGCACACTACTGCAAACGCATTACTGCATACTGTTGGACGCACACTGCAGCGTGCAGTCTGCTGCACCCACACTTCACTGACAGAGGCATTCAGCGTTTCATTCTCCTAATTTTTGTATTGCTCGTAGTATAAAACAACATACTCTTACTGCACCGATAACAGATTCCAATTTTAACTAAGTACACAGAATAAAAAGCCGAGTGTGTATAGTTAGGTATATAGGATCATAGGCAGAATAATCTTATAAATCAGGCAATTTGTAATCTGTTGATGGTCCATCCATCCCAAGGAGTAATAAATCCAGGAGTTAATCCCGGCAGCTGTCGTCGGGAGCGGGTCACAGTGTTTCCCTGAACCGCGACCTTCATAAACATGTCCGAGCCTCAGCGCATGTGCTGCGCTACAAATCACCGGCCGATACCGGGTTATCGTCTCCCTAGAACTAATAAATTTTATCGTATATTAGTAGGGTCATAGTTTTTCTCGCTTCCGAGTAGCTCGTCCGAGAAAAAAACGCATGTATCGTGGTGTTGTGACAGCGCGCCGCCCCCCGCCGCGCGCACATTAGCTAATCCGCATTCCACCAACAAACAACCCTAACGACCCTCGTCCGTTTATTTTCATAAATCGATTGTTTTCAGCGGCCTACGTAAACACACTCATTATGATTTACGCCATTATGAGCTTGTCAAGCAGCATGTTCGATCGGAGGAATCTTTTGGAAACGGTGATGCTAATCGTCCAAAGAATAACAACGAGCGCGGTGGGGTGTCCACACTGCGGGCGCTGCGGGGACCGCGGCCGACGGTCGACCGCAACGTGAACAGCAATGTTACCCTCGCGTGGGAAACATGCTAATTTTCACTCTCGCAGAATAGCACGACTAGTAGCTACCTGCTTGGAAATGTAGGTCAACTTCGAAGCCGTAGCCCCCGCAGTTCTCACGGGTGCGTCACAGGGCTTAGGTCGAATTCCCGGCGGCTTAGAGTGAGTCAGGCGGCCTTGCTCGATAAGATACCGAGCGGCCGCCGATACATGAAGTGCAGCCGAATCTCCGAGCTCGATGCTCGTCAGCTAATCTATGCAGCGCGTTACTATCGGCCGCCGCCGCGTCTGGCGCGCCGACCTGCGAACCTGCACTTATCATAATTATCATGTTTTATTTGTTTAGGGACACTTCCCCCCGACAATATTCATTACGCAAATCATTTAGCGAATAGTAGCAGTTATTTCATTTTGGATTACAAGAAGTACCTACCTATTAACCTGTCTACTTACCTATATCCTACTTGAGACATATGTACCTATACCAATTTGATACGTTTATACTTTTACAACAACGCTGACCAAGATTGTGATCCACATAGACGTTAATTAATGTGCTTAAACTTCGTTACTTACAATATGTAACTGGCATTGCAATACACCACTCAAAGTTGATTGAAAAAAAAAATGTTAATCTTACTAAAAGATAAATACGTGTTGGCATATTTAAAGCGCGAGCGGCGCTGAGCTCGGTTCGTTAACGTTACGACTGGCGCGCGAGTATTGACATAGGATCGAATCATTAAAAAACTAATTTATGAGTTTTGGTGTCGGATTCACGTTCAATAAAGATATTACCGAAACTGTGAAACGTTTTTGTTTGGTCACGCGAGTGATAACACTGGCTTCCTTCACGCCGCACTTGCTGGGCGTATACGGGTCGCTTAATGTGGGATCATGTTAACACGTTCGCGCGCTGTAATGCATGACAAATTTTGGCATTTTGACACACGTTTTTTCCATACTAAGTCCATAGGCGTACTTGCGTAGGTCCGCTTACCAATACCATACCAAATGACAGAACGTCTTCAGGCGTCGCACGTCCTAGGGCGTTCTGGCAGATTTCTTTCTATCATGTAGGTGTTCTGCCCCTTAACGTTTTGAGGCGTTCAATAATCAAACTCAAACTTGAACGTCTGTCGACGTAGTGTCGCGTTATTTTTTATCTTCTATCGCCCACCGACGTACCGCGCGCGAACGCGTTAAGAACATCAAACAGATCGTACTACATAATATCATAAAGCAATAAGCTACGTTTATATTATGTAAGAACTCTAAACATGGGCACTCTTTGTATTTTTTAATTATACTGTTAGATACCACTGTCGTTGTGTCGTATGATATCATTATCTACATTGTTGTTTTGTTATATCGTAAGAGGCATCTAATTGATAAAACCGAGAAGGCAAGGAACACATGCCAAGCGCGGTGACTATTGTCCAAACCCTCTATTAGAAAAGGAGCAGGTCCATCGTTGGACCTCAAGGGGTTGATGTTTGGGTGCACAAAATTATTTGTAATTTTTCATTTCAGCAAAGTAAGTACTTATATTGCTTTTTAGTACTTCTTTACTAGTAGTTTCTTGAACTGGATTGTAGACACTTGTTGCATTGATACGCGTGACATATTAAATTTAATAAACAAAATCAATGTACAGTAGTTATAATATACTATTACTGTGCACATTAGTACAGTACAATGTGCTTGCAAAAGCTAAGACCTTCCAGAAAGTACAAATTTCAACTAAAAATGTGAGGAGGCGAATCGCACTCCTGTTGACTCACCGCGTTGACGTCTCGCAATGTAACCTCTGACAACTGGCTCGATATTTTATCGTATTTACCTATTCCACAAAAGCCAGCCCTTTGCATTATTGTGAATTAAGTAAGAATATGATTATACTATGATAAATTCTTGTTTTAGTTTTTAACAGATTGATATATATCAATCTAACCTGCCTATCAATCCAAGGCATTATTTATAGGTAAATTCAGTACTTGGTTACACAAAAATAATACCTATCACTCGACTGATAAGAAAGGATCAGAGTGTACTTTGTACAAACTTCAAGGTTACATTCTACAACGTTTTCTTCTTTCAGGTAAACGCTTTAAAAAGACGTGTATTACGTCTGTTTACGAAATTTATTTATTATAAATTAAGCATTAATTACTTTGGCAACTAATGTACATAATGAACGATTCGAATGTACCTACTTACATAAAAAGTTACAATAATATTGCAAGTTCATTCGGTTCTACTACAAATTGCTTAGATCACGTTGATATGTTTTGGATGCGTAATTAGAGTCTGCATGACGTTCGCGCTCCCATCATTAATAGGAACTTGTCGAAATTTCTAATTCCTTAGAAAGTGACGACTTTACTTCAAAACCATTACCAAGACATCTCAAAATGAATTTGGTATACGTTTACCTACTATGTGCTGGTGCTGGTTGCATACCTAAGTATAGACAAACACTCACACTTACGCTTTGCCGATGATATCGTAATTAGACCCAATCATGCAAGAGCTCCAGGAATGTCGAGCAGTCTAAATGGAGCTCTCGACGAGTAGGGCTTGGAACGAACTTAGATAAAACCAAGGTAGTGTTTAACGTACTATCATATCATTCCAAGTCCAATTATCGTTGCCGGAATGTCTATCAAAGTTGTTCGCAAGTACATATATACCTCGGACATTTTATATAGTTAGGTAAGAACAACTTCGAAACATTCGATAAGTCAATAGGCAGGTCCAATTTGGCTGGGCATCATTTGGGAAGCTTCGTCATATATTCTCGTCGCCTATCTCGCGAATCTTCAAGACCAAGGTCTCCGATAACTTACAGAACTGAGAAGCGAACGCTGACAGTGGGACTGGTACATAAGCTCAAAATCACTCAGCGAGAAATGGAGAGAGCTATCCTCGGGGTGTACCTCAGAAACAAAATCCGAAACGAAAACATTCGTATGAGGACCAAAGTTACCGATATAGCTCAAAAGGCAGCAAGCTGAAGTAGCAATGGGCCGGTCACAGCTGCCGTGTATCCCGCTATCGCTGGAGTATACGCTTGTTAGAGTTGAGACCACGTTTCGATAAATGTAGTTTGGGACGCCTTCCTGCTCGATAGACGATCGATCTGCGCTGGGCGGCCAGAAGTAACTGTATGAAGACAGCCGAAGATTAGGCTCAGAGGCGCGAGAGGCCTATTTCCAGCAGTGGACTGATGATTACCTACTTTACTTATATTATTAACACTTTCTCAATTCGAACCTACATACAAAAGTACCTACCGTACTACCGTACTACATAGTACCAGTCGTTAGACTCCAGAGGTATCTACCACCACTACATTTATTTCTGGTTTATAACACTTTAGATCGCTGTGTTTTGGTTTAAAGGGTGTCATTTGCATGTTCGTTTGATACTTTTAAGTGATGAAAGAATGTACATTGCCGTCTCTACAGTGTTCTGTTTTTTCTTAAGCGAACTCGTAGCGTTCCCTTGGTGGTGCGACGGTAAGAAAATAAGATCTACTCGTATGCTTCACTTTACCAGGGAGTAGGTGTAGTACCTAACTACTGATTCTCGAAGGCATTGAGGCATATACAGTCTCTTCTATTTGATTATACAAATTTGTTGCTTAGAAATATCTATGTCAGTAGGTACACCTATGGTACATTGCAAACGGTACACACGTACAGCTATGTGTGAAGGGTTGCCAATTATCCAGTTATTAAATTACTTTCGAACGGACGAAGTTTTTTATTTTGTGTGCCCGGTCATATTTTCATAAGATTTTTTCTTAAATAAACACCCCTTTCACCACCCCCTGAGGCGTTAAATTTTCACCAATAAATCAGTAAAGAAAATACACCTACTAAAAATCGTGATAAAGGTATCTCGTTGTTTCCAATGCGTTTGTAGAAAGTATTTTCAGTTTTCGTGGATAATGTATAGACAGAGGAACGGAATGGTTTTTCTTTAAAGTATCCATATTTTTTTATTAAATGGCACCTGTGTAATAATTTGAACCGAATTCAATAATTCAATTTCCAAAAATAAACCTTTATCAAATATATATAGGAGATAATAGGGGGATAAACCATTTATTTTTTTACGATTGTGATAAATCGTCGTGATTTGTAATTTACCTATAAGAAAACAGGACATCTGTCAGGACATCTTTGTTATCATAATAAATTTCTTGAAAAATTATTATGATAACAAAGATGTCCTGTTTTGTTATCAACATATCTAGCAACCCTATGAGCGCCGCGTGGCAGGTATAGGTACTGCATGTCAATAACGAGCTCAAGTTAGGCCGCCTACTAACTGGCGGAGCCAGCCAATATGTCTGCCATTTTTATTTAATTTTTTTTCATGTTAGGGATGTAACATAGTACCACGTAGTGATTCGATGTAATGTTGAATAAACTTCATCTCATTTATTTATGCATGTTATAGGTTTGGCGATACAATAAGCCAATCATAAATTTCCTTAAAATATAATTCCTAATTATTAAAATTACGTTTAATTTTATATTACAAGCAAACAAAATGTACTCATTGATGTTTTAGTCTGTGATATCGAAAAAATAAGCTTTTTCTAAGCTTGCCTAAACATTTAATTACGCTATTCAGTATAGTTCAGTTTTGTTCGTATCCGATAGTATATCTCAGATGACGTAAGATTCTTAAAGGAATTTCGTTGAAAGCTCAATGCTCTTACATTCAATTCATTTCAATGTGAAAAAATGACTCAGAGTATATAAACCTACCCGTTCATCATCATTCAGAGGATACCTGCAGGTAATGCAGGTATCCTTAACTTAAATACGTTCAATATTTTCCTTTACTTTACTTTTATACTAATGTAATTTAGTTAGGTTAGGTTAGATTTCAACAAATTATCAAATCACGGCTCGCTCCGTCAAAACGAGCCTACGGTCCTGCGACTTACCTACAACATGCAATAACAATTGTTTTATTGCCCTGTACCTTTGTATGCTTATGCACTAACTGTTATTGAACAGGCATAGTAGAAACCTTTTGCAATTGCAATTACATCGGTTTAGCGTAGAAATGAAAAATAAATTATTTACTTATAATTTAGGGAGATCTGCCTGTGTCAAGTATCTGTTCAATCTAGATCGAGTCCGACCTAATCTACTACTACGAAATCATATTATTAGTTAAGGAGCCATTTATTATATGTAAGAAAAAATGCAATAGATAGGCTTTCGGCATTATTTCTAAAAAAACATCCGTGTGAATATATGCTGTACGTTTTTAAGAAAACAATTAAGTAATGAGTGTTTGCGATTCAAGTCTGTCCACACAATAGCCGGTCATTAGGCACATATTGGAAACAAAACTCGCAGCGGTAGGTACATGGAATTGTTTCATTTTTTTAGGATTAACCTAATCCAGCGCCTTTGTTGTCTAAATTAGTGAAAACTTAAATCGGTTTATAAGTGAGGAATTTAATAATTACGTAGGCACAACATCTGTGATAAAATAAGACAAACAAAAGTTGTTTCTGAGTTTAAATATACTAAATATGAACTAAAAAGTAATAATAACATTATCATCAACTATTAAGGGCCATAATTAAAAAAATCACCAATCATTAATTTCTATAAAACAGAGTGCTGTTATAAACGAATAGTTGAGTCTCTCAATCTATGGCCCAAGGTTCGAATCCCAGGCTCACACCACAGATTTTTCTAAATTTATGTGGAAGTGTTTTAAAAGTTAATTTCCTATCACGGAAAACATCGTGAGGAAACTTGTGTAGGTTTCCTCAAAAAAGAGTTCATGAGAGTTCCTTAAAAAAAATTCTCAAAGGTATGTGAAGTCTACCAATTCGCACTTGCCCACCACTGGGACAATAATGGGTTGTATTTGAAAATAAGGAATATGTATCATACGTTTGCATATGCAACTGAGAGTATTATTCTTCATGTATCCGCTACTAGCTAAGTAACACCAGCATAGTTATACATTCATTTACAATTGAGCCGCAGAGCTTCGCCGCGGGCCACGAGCCGGTCGCGGCGCACTGTGAGACACATCCGCCCGCACAGCTTCCGGTCATTATGTGCCCTATGCCTACACTATACTCAATGTCCATTATCCCTGTATATCTACAAGTATGCATACTTCAATAGGCTAAGACAAAAATTTTGTTACCTATTTCTCTTGATCGTCAACCGATTTATCTTATCTTTTGATAACTTGATATTGACCAGCTTTGGTGTTATAAATAACAAAACGGAAGATTTATGATTATTGTCGAACTATACGTATACCGAAGTAGGCAAAATTGTTCAATAACTTTTTTCAACCACTCATTTTTAGGATTCCGTATCGAAAGGGTAAAAACGGGACCCTATTACCCTATTATTTCTGTCACGAGGTTATATCACATGAATTGTTGTAGCTAGATAGTTGGAATTTTAAGAACAGACTAAAAACATATTTAAGGGCGGCTCATTCAAACAAACGTAATTTTTTGGCCGACATTAATAACGACAAGAAGCACATGATTTCAATATTCACGGAATATTTAGTTATATATTCACTTTAAAAAAATGAATGGTTATGATTAAATTAAAATAAAATATATTTAGGCGGACTCCCATACAACAAATGTGAGATTTTGCTTTGGCCGGTTTTTATACATAATTTTACCCTTTCGTGCGGGTTTCATACCATCTATACTAACCCTCGTCGACGGGATCTCCTCCTTGTCGTGGTGAGGGGGCTCAGTAACCGTGGCTTGGATCACCACGGTGAAGCCAAGAGGGATCCCAACAGAGTACGCTCCGCGTGGGCTTGGGCGTGGGCCCGCTCTGGATGCGTCCGACGGAGCTGCGTGGGTCGGAGTTTTCTGGCCTCTGCAGCCAGGAGGGGTCGCGGGAGGAGAGGTGTCTCGGTGTGTCGCCTTGTCTTCCTTGACCGAACGGGAGGCGCACCGTCAGATGCGTTGGTAGCGTGGCCGCAGAGGAAGAGGAGATGCGGTGTGTCATTGCCGTCCTCCCTGTCCTCTGCGGCCGAACTGGGGGCGCACCGTCAGATGCGTTGACGGTGGTGTCGCAGAGGCAGAGGAGATGCGGTGTTTCGTTGTCGTCCTCCCTGTCCTATGCGGCCGTTTGATGGTTTGCGGCGGAACCAAAGAACAGATCCGCAGCTGGGTGTGGGAGGTCGATGCCTGTGAGGTGTGGAAAGCTCTGTCGGCTTACCCATGCCCACGGCCCCTGGGTGGCGGTCTCGGGTTTGGCCTTCGCCCTGCAGATGGGGGCCTTGGAGGTAAGGCGGTTTGTGTTTTCTGGCGCGCCTTGCTGTTGGAGGGGAGCTCCATGCTCCAC
>DWLI01005000.1:0-10405 GCA_018249915.1 Cecropterus dorantes dorantes
AAGGGTTGTATAATATGATGGAAAAAGGAAATATATATATATATATATATATATATATATATATAGTGTCTATGGAAGCTACAAAAAACTTTAGCTGGCAAGAATAAAAAAAAACATATTATGGTGAAAAAAAAAGAAAAATAGCTTGAAAACGTGCATGGATGCCATTAGCTTACCTAGTGAGTGTAGCCGTATAGCCAGCACCGGCAGGGGCATGAGTGTGTGCGCGTGTGGTTGCAGCAGCGCGGGCAGCAGCGGCGGCTCGTCCGTGAGCGAGGCGTGGGCCGCGCCGCGCGCGCCGCCGCAGCCGCCGCCCGGCCGCACGCCGCTCTCGCTGCTGCTCGACAAGGTACCGCTCGTCGTTCCAATCGAATATCGCTCCAATGATCCAATATTGATATTCGATGCGAATCGAAATGTTCCAAATTTATTGGCAGTTCAACGAATTTACCGAAAAATATCGAATAACAACAATCATTTCCAATTATTGGAAGTTCGACGAATAATTCGAAAATTATTGAATAGTTGTTATTCGATATTTTTAATCACCGCATGCACGTAAATATTCTATTCGCTGATTCAACCAGTGAACGAAAATTTCACTGGT
Organism: Cecropterus dorantes dorantes; assembly: GCA_018249915.1. Lineage (NCBI taxonomy): Eukaryota > Metazoa > Arthropoda > Insecta > Lepidoptera > Hesperiidae > Cecropterus > Cecropterus dorantes. Next base: position 608 of record DWLI01005000.1, read on the forward strand.
TGACCAGTGAGATTTAAATTGAAATAGAAAATCTAGTAATATTTCAATAAATCGCGAATTCTTATAACTATTCGAAATTTTCGAACTACTCAATTTTTTTCCAATTATTCGAGTACTTTCCTATAATTCGAAAATTCCAATTATTAAATTCGAATATCGAATCGAAACGTGCGAATAATTTATACATTAAAAGTACACATCTTACACGTTCACGCAGGAAGAAGCGCGCAAACAGAAACGTAGGAAACCACCACGAGCCCAGTTGATGTGGATGAAACCTCACATGATAAACGTTTTTATCAAATGACAACTCGATCAGGCCCTGAACAGACATACTCTTTTAATACCCATTCTAAAGACTATACTAACTAAACTAGACTTATACTAACTCATTAGTCGACCATTCCCTAATCAGACTCTCTCTTTAAAGACCCAATGAAAAGACTGAATATTTTTACTGACTCACGACTCGACTGTGCCTAAAGAAAACATCCGTTTCATGATACTACTTATACTATTATATCACGACGACAACTATACAACAACAATACAACATAAACGAGTATTCTATTAGTGTTCTTTTTATCGTATTTTTACAGGTATCCAAGTGGCAAATAATACCACGAGAAGAGTCCACTGAGCAACTCCCTTGTCGGATATACGGTGCCATTCATCTGGCACGACTATTTGGTAATTGTTTAATTAATAACACAAATAAATACTAACATAAATGACACATACAAATTTTAATACTTCTGTACTTTTTTTTTGTTTGCAGTTAAACTTCCAGACTTCCTAAACGCAGCTCAAATGCCAGATTTCAAATTGAAACTCGTCTTAAAATATATAGACATGTTTGTGCAGTAAGTATTTCAAGCAGTTGATATGATAAATTATTATTTTTCACCTAATTAATATTGAATTTCTCCGACAGGTACTTAGACGAACATAGCGAATGGTTTGGCGAGATGTACTATATAGCAGACAGCGTGTCGCGATCACACTGACGAATGTGTTTTATCAGTATTGGACAATTTTAGTTGAAAACGTGTACAGTTAGTCATCAAAAGCAAAGCTTTAAACCGTTTCATAACATTCCAGTGGCAAAAAACGTTTATTCGTGTAAATCTTATCAAATTTTAAATGAAATTCAATTAGAAAAAATGTCATCGCAAAAAGTACTCGTGTATGTGACGTTGCCATAATTATCATCTGTATCATCAGCACAAAGTCGCATTATGTCTAGAATAACTTCTTCAACTTGGTAGTACTCCTATTTAAGGTTAATTACAAATGTCTGAGGACTAACAGTGACCACTACTTAACATAGAATAATTAATTATAAGAGTAATGACTAGCATCTTGTAAAATAAGAATAAATAAGTATGAAACTTCACAATTGTAATAATGATATCGTATTATTAATTTGTTTCTATTTTGACTTAAATTGTTATACAATTCTAATGTTTTGTTGTTAATGGATCTCACTAGAGCTCACTATTTTTTTATAATGCTGTATCTACGTGACATTGATGAAGGAAATAAAAACCTACTTTTATAGTATTTCTTGTTTTATTTATCTATTGAAGTTTTTATTTATTAAGGTGTAAACCTTTGGGGGCCATCCATAAATTACGTCACAGGAATTCCCGACTTTTTGACCCCTCCCCCCTCCTTGTCACAGCAGGTCACATTTGTGTGATCCCCTTCCTAGTGATCACTCCTCCTGTCACATGTCACACTTCATTGACCCCCTCCCTTCCCCCTATCGTGTGACGTAATTTATGGATGACCCCTTGTGGATCGACTCCGGCACCATCGCCAAACTTATTTCTACCTAATAACAGCAGTGTTAAGTGCTGATGTGTTATGGTCTGGAGCGTGTGGCGACATGTATCCGAGGCGTTCCAACTTAATTCGCAGAAGTAGCAACAATGTGTAGGTAACAGGTAAGGTTCGGAGCGGAGCGGAGCAACTAAGTAATGCGGAGCGGGGTTGCGGACTGTCAGTTTACTGGAACGGAGCGGCACTAGAAAGAATTGAGGAGCGAAGTTGCAAACTGTGTTTTTCAGTATGCGGAGTTAGGTCGCGAGTACGCAACGTGTCGTTTCGAGCTACCAGCGGCCGCGCCCGTACTTGCTTCCCCGCACGTGGTTCTCCCCTTTGTTTACCGGCTTTGTATGAATTTTTTAAACTAGTTCGCAAATCCTGTCCACTAAAGAGGAGCGCAAAGGCGAGGCGAGCAAAAAGGAGATTTTGTGCTATCCTATTGATGAATTTTCGTCCGTTTCTCCGCTCCGGTGGACAGGCAGTCTAAGACTGATCTTATCTGGGGTTGATTACAAATGTCCATGGGCGGCAGAAACCACTTACCATCAGGTGAACTGCAAGGTAAAAACTAAATCTACTGCTACTTAAATATTATAGTAAAAGGTCAATTTTATGTAATATTTTTTATTAAAAAATACATTGAGCTTAACTGAAGAGTGAAAATTATTCATAAATCACAATTTAGGGCCTTGGTACACATTGACTTTGCATTAACATGTGCTATGCACGTAAACAATTAAACCGTGAAACCGTTATTAATTAAAATTATACAAATTCAAAAAATTTAATTCATAACTGAACTTGAAGAAAGCAAACATACTTTAGATAACTACAATTATTAGAAACATCATAATCATAACTATAAAAATCAATCAAAAAGAGATTTAACAGTATTTTATAAACAAGACTCACATACTACTGTCTTGCTATTAATATTGTATTACACAATCAAAAATTTTTACTGAATTTGTATTCGATCCATAAGAATGTCTTCAATGATAACGAAATAGTATAAGGCACAATTTTAAAATGCTTGTGTAGTGTTTAATTCGAAGTTCAAATCAATTTCAAAAAGATTAAATTTTACTGAGATCTTATCACTGCTTGTACGTTATTAAAAACCGGAACTTCAGGGCATAAACAACTAAAAAAGTTGTGTAAAGTCAGTTATATCCTCACCGTGAGTTTGTGTGTGTTATGTGTTACTTAGGTATTGATAGTATTATCATAGTATATCTATGTTGTAGATGTTGTATCATCACCACATACATATCTGTGATATATTCCAACTATGTTGGAGACAGATAACAATTCTGATGGAATACTATCTTCACCGTGAGCGTGTGTGTGTGTGCGTGTGTGTGTGTGTGTGTGTATGTGTGTGGTGTGTGTGTGTGTGGTATGTGTGTGTGGTGTGCGTGTGTGTGTGTGGTATGTGTGTGTGGTGTGCGTATGTGTGTGTGGTGTGCGTATGTATGTGTGGTGTGTGTATGTGTGTGTGATGTGTGTATGTGTGTGTGGTGTGTGTATGTGTGTGTGTTGTGTGTGTGTGTGTGTGATGTGTGTATGTGTGTGTGGTGTGTGTATGTGTGTGTGTGTGTGGTGTGTGTATGCGTGTGTGTATGTGTGTGTGGTGTGTATGTGTGAGTGGTGTGTGTATGTGTATGTGTTCGTGGTGAGTGTGGTGTGTGTGTTTGTTATGTGTGTTCCGTGCCCCCCCAGCCGGCGTATTGTATTATTCTACTATCTTCATTGTCTGTGTGTAGGGTGTGTGTGTGTGTGGTATGTCTGCGTGTGGTGTGTCTGTCCCCCCTCACGCGGCGTGTTCCATCCGGTGTATGACGCGGCGGTAGTCCCGCTCGAGCGCGGCGTACTGCGCGGCGAGGCGGCCGTACGTGTCCTGCGCGCCCATCGACACGGCGGTCGCGGCGAACTCCAAGGGCTTCAATAGTTTTTGCAGCTTTTTCATTTCTAACTTCTTTTTCTGGAGTAATTAATAAACAAGTCATCATATTAAAAAGAAAATATTTTTTTTCTCTTCGCTATTACAGCGGCATTTTAATGCTAATCATGGACTATTGTGTCTATAATAATTGGTCAGTCCATATTCTTTATAAAAGCAACGATGCCAAATTATCTAATACTTACATATCACAGTAACAGACAAAAAATATACTGAAATTAAAATCTAATCATAATATTCCTAAATTAATTATCTTACACTGTCATGATATCATAAGCATTTTTTATAAATTACAGCAAAACCAGACATTTTTGAAATAACGATCTATCTGTTCATATGTTACCATATTACCATTTTTGTGAACAGTGATGTGCGAAATAATTTGATTCAATTTTAATTAGTTACTAAGGCAATAATTGGTTGATGATTGATTGACTGCTAATTGTTATAATGAGTACTCACCTGAAACGGTGCATTAAGCCTATTCTTAATATCTAGCCTGTAATTTAGGTAAGCAGTTTCATCCGATGTGTTGGTGCACTTCAGACGCAATATTTCGTAAACGCGACGTGCCTGCTTCTTATTTATCAAGTATGTACTCTGAGCTTGACTTGCCATTTCTGGTGAAAAACTGAAATAAAAAATTGAAAATACAGTTCAATCATATTAATAAAGTATATGGGCGTAGATAAATCTTTGTTAAGAGGCGGGGAGGAGACCAAAAGAGGCAGTGGGAGACAAAAAAGTTCGGCTCGACTTTGAAATACTATACGTCTATGTGTAACTATGATGTTAAATATATTCCGTGAAGAAATGTAGAATAATATTAAAAAACAAATAACTATAGGAATAATATTAAAAAACAAATAACATTATATAGTTATAGAGATACGTCAATTGTAACATATTTCCTTCGTAACAGTCATAATTATTTTATCGTATTTAGGGATACTGTTTTTTTAGTATGAACAGGAGTTGTAAATGTTAATGTAAGACAAAATTTAGATGTAGTATTTAGTTTCGTATATTGGTTGCATGCTCAGTAGAAATGTATTGAAATATGTACAAAAATACTTTATTAATCACACCAAAGTAGAATAACTTCATATGTGCAATGAGAATATATTACATACACACTTTTAAATAGTTTTATTAAGTTTTATGCTAAAAACTCATAGTTCAAATTATGGATTCTTTTTAGAAAATTGAGTTATACATTTAGACCACATACCCCTGCACTAGTTTGGCTGGTTGGAATGCTGGTAGGTTACTGCAATTTTTGGCATCCACGTAATCTCGTATCCTCTGGAAGTCCTCTGATGGATCCTCTACTGTTATATCAATAACGCCTTTTTGTGCCAGAAAATGCGTGTAGATGGCCTAAAAAAATTGAAGACATTACCTACCAAATTAAAAAAACAAGACTATACAAACAGTACCTATCGTTATCGTACCATAAATCGTGGTTACGTGTTCGATTAAAGAAGTTTTTAAGCTATAACCAAAAATTTAGCTTAACCTCTCTGCATTGTGTGCAGTGACAGTCCGTACGTGTACGAGAGGTCAATTAATACGGTTGTAATTACGATTTTAAACTGGTAAAAATGTCAAGTTTGCGTTTCAGAGTGTCAGTGGTGAAAGAATGGGAAAAAGGGAATTTTTAAACGCAAATGCGTTTCATCTAGTACATATAGACCTAGGTTTTATATAGCCGTTTTGTATAGCCGCAGTAGCGGTACACATACCTGCAGCAGCTGCGCGCACAGCCCCAGCTTGCGGAACGGCGGCAGTGTGAGCACCTGCGAGACGCGCGGCCGCGTGTGTCGCGGGTAGCCGTAGTAGCGGTACACCGTCGCGTAGCCGGCCGTCGCGAAAGCGGTGCTGCCCTCGCTCGTACGGTACTTCTCGAACCTGGAATAATAGGAACAATAGTAACCTTTGCTCAAACAGACAAATTCGCATATCGCTCAACCTGGATATTCTGATGTTGGAAACGCACACACCAAGAAATTTTAGATATTAATTACACTTTTCTTAACAATAACAAAATAATAGCAATAATAAACTTTTCTCAATAAGGCAGTAATATGATTCACATTTAGAGTTCTGATAATCCAAACATGCACCACTGATATATCGAAATTAATCATCTCTTAACATCTCAAAATCTTGAGAAAGATGTAGGAAATCAACTAAACTGCACTGGGCCAGTGTGGTGGACGATGTCCATAGAAGGGATCTATGCACAACAATTAATCAGAAATATAAATAAAAATTTCTATGACATAAACAAGCATAACATCTTTTGTTATTTAATCGCAAATATCAAACAAGTGTTAAATGAAGATATAAAAAGTTCACTAGCATAAATCATATGAAACTTAAAAATAGTGCCGAATTTTAAAATTTATAATTTTACTCTTATCAAATTGGTCAAAGTATCTATTTATGATTATATGCCAAATCATATTACTTACACAGTAAAGAAAGTCCACTGGTCATCATCAACGTCTATAAAGGAGGCTGCATCCACATACCACAGGAGGAAAGTCTGTAGACGTTCATGATATGCCAAGAAACCAGGTGTTGATGTTTCACTGTAGTATACTTCAAATGTGCGTTTGTCACCACCTTTTTCTGTAAATAGAAGTGATCAAAATGGAAGGCATACATTATACTTTTTAAGCTATAATAACATCCCCTTTTATAAAAATTGTATGTAAGGAATAATGTATGGAAACATACTTTTCCAAATAGTCCTCCGTGCTGGCAAAGTGCAAATATATCTACCAATTTGCACTTTGCCAGCAGGACTATGGCCTAAAACTGAGAGGGAACCAGTGCTCAACAGTGCAACAGTAATGGGTTGATGACAATGTAAGGAAAATTATAGGCTACGTCACTTAATATATAAAAACATTACCATAAACTCTGCAAAAACTTACAAAACACATTAAACTCAACACATGCCAATTCTTTTTATGTCTGTCCAACCAACCACATAGACACTGAGACTTGTGTATGTTGAATGTATCTGATTTACAAACACAAGCAATGGTAGCCACAGTTATGAAATAGATAGGTGATCTTTATTGACTAAATTGGGCTGACCATTATAATTGTTTCTATTAATAAACCTTGATAAACACCTTTTGAGAAATAAATTTAATTTAATAATTTAATTGAAAATATCCAACATGGGTTGTCCACTGACACATACATTCCAACACATTTTACATTGAGGATACTGAAGAAGTTTGCTCCAGGCTTCTTCCAGATATGAAGAGTGACTTTTTTCCTGGAGTAAGATATACAACAAAGTAATGTGATAACAGTAACACTCACCTGGAACAACTGAGAATGAGTACAAAAGTGAACCATGCGGAGTGAACTGCTTATCCTTGTCTAACATTGATATAAAATTATCCAAATTTGTTGTATATCCCGGAGCCAAAACTTTCTTGAGAGCACCTTCCACATCATCTGCCTTTAATCCACCTGATTTCTTTGGTTCTATCTATAAAGATGTACATCATTTAAAAAGATATAAATAATACAGATATACATATATAACCAACATAAAATAAAAATAGCTTAATTTGTTTAAACTCTAAGGTGACACAACCATTATAAACCAGATATGAGGTGTTCAAAGGTGGTCTCAGGGGGTAGCAATGTATCTAATTCCAACCTCATTGCTCCACTATTATCCACAAGCTGTTCCTCAAATAGCATGTTATATAGCCTATACGTTATATGTCTTCCTCGATATATTTACTATTCAACACAAAAATAAATTTTCAATTCGAACCAGTAGTTCCTGAGATTAGTGCGTTCAACCAAAGAAACTCTACTGCTTTATAATATTTGTATAGAGTATAGATAACAACTGATTAGAGATGTCCATAGTCAGCAATGTCTACTTTACATCAGCTGGACCGCATGCTCTTTTTCTTCTGTAACTATTACCTTGATTTAAATATTCAATTTCATTTTGACATGTGCCTGACACATATTACTTCCGAGGGTGTACTGATGGATAATATTTTTATCCATTCTAAATGTCCACTTCAGTATTAAATGTATCCAAAAGATCAAATCTATTCCATGCTTCAGTAGATGGCTAGATATAATACATAACCCTAATAATACTAACTATATTTTACAACTATTATTGTTAAGCTATCAATGTTAAGGAATTTAGGTTACAATAAATGAAATAGTTTTGGCAATAGAAAAAACACTTGTTTTACTACACAAATACTATTCACATACAACTATTATAAGTCATTAGTTTTGTATTTATTTGAACAAACCTTATCTGAGTAAATAATTCCAAGGTAAGTTTGTAAGCTGCCAGCGCTGTAGTACAGTTTGATATGTAAATCTGTGTAGCCAAATATGTTCTCGTTCTCACCAAATACCTGGTGACACATCTCTGAGCCGAAACTAGTTTCCTCATTTTCGATATCATCCACAGACCTCACTGCAAAAAAAGTCTATTAAGCAACTTGACCAAATTCATATTGGAATGTGGTACTTGTTAAATTTAGCAACTCACCCAATTTTAGGTCTAATATTTCATTCCCATCGACGACTAAATGAGACAATGTATCACTCATTTTTGAAAATCAGTTGGCCCGCACGAACAATTTCGTTCCAGAGCGCCTTCCCGCGCAAAACTCCCGTCATAAATAGAACCGCCTGCGTATGTTAATTTCGTTCACCGTGCTGCTTATTTTGAATAACCCTTTGCGCACAATGTAGCAGAAAAACAAATTTTATCCTTTTTAACTAAAAATAACTAAATACCGCCTTCAATAAAACAGGTTCAAACGTTTTTTAATTTTTCGAACTGTCATTGTCAACTGAACTATCAGTATTTTGCTGTTCTTTTTTTTTGCCACGGAATCTTATTTTTTGCGCTTAGCTCATTGTAAAGAAACGTAGTGGAAGGATAGAGATATGGATTGCTAATAATCAAAATCGGTTTATACTTTATTAAAACCAAAAATTATAAACTCTCTTTTAATATCTTTAATTTTTCTTTTCACAAATATTGCGAAATTCGTATTCAGATTCAGAGAACTCTAAGCACCAGAAAATATTGTTTTGAAAAGTTTTATAAATTCAATATAATTTAGACCTAAAATGAGATCGCGTCTCATGTTTCTTTATTCTAGCCTCTAATAATAAGTAATGATAATTTTCCGTTTCTTAGGGTGTTTTAACAAACTAAGGAGTCGGTTTGCAATACATGCGACGCTGGTCCATCAACTTTAATCAGCAAGGGGACAAAGTAGTGATGCCGCTCTATAGGTTACTATCGATAGTGTGGCAATAGTGAGAATATCGTTATAACTATCGATAGTATCGAATATTTCAATACTATCGATAGTATTTTAGTTCCTGACAACGTAATCAAAGTATACTATCGATCGTTTTGGACTATCGATAGTTATGTATTCTGTAATAGTATCGATGGTATTATCAGCATTTGGTAAGGAAAACTTACAAACTGAGTACGAAGTAATGGTCCATCAGTGGTAAAGTCAGTGAAGTGATAAAATTAGCAAGATACATGAAAATGGCCTAATAATTAATGTAACGTATGGTTCAATATTTATGTTGCTAATATAAAATTTAAAATTAAATAAACGATCACAGACGTTGTTTAATGGATTGTGCGTGATATACAGTATATAAAGCTGTTTGTTACTTTGTGGCTCTTTCAAGATTATATTTTGTTAAATTGTTAAAAATCCAGATCGTCTATAGTATTACTATATTTTATACAATGGATAGTATTGAAATTTTCGGTACTACTCGACCAAGCTAACTAGACTAACGGAAGGAATGCGGTTTCCCGCCCCGGTCATGACTCACGCCCCGCTCGCGTCCTAGTACCGTTAGCACCTAAACTCCCTAATCTGTTTTAGATAATAAAATAAATTAGAAAATATTAATTTGTTGTACTCATTGGTTTTTGTACTTCTTTAAACCAA
>DWLI01005001.1:0-10404 GCA_018249915.1 Cecropterus dorantes dorantes
ACAATTAATCACACGTAGTCACGCTGACTTAAATTTGAAATTAGATATAAAAGAATAATACTTACATAGAACTACAAGAGAAAGAAAATTTAAATAAATTGAACAACATATACATACTATTTGAACCAAAACTACATCTCATAAAAAATTAAGAATTATCTTAAAAGCTAGCGATGAGTTGTCCGCCAGCGTTTAAAAGATACTTTTTTAAGCCAGTATTGAGTCTGGTGTTGCAAATGTCCATAATTGACATTGACTATTTTGTTTCATGACCGTCTGTCATATCGCTAAGTTTAATTCGTGCGACTGCGGCATTTGGTCCTCAACCGGTGTCCCCGCAAACCCAACCCTGCACGAGTGGAATTCGTTCCATCCAACACTTACTTACAATTAAGACCGGAAGACGAGTTCAATACAGTCAAAAATTGTGAAAGACGTTTTCTCGACTTCATTCGATCAAAACATACACATACACACACATACATAATACATAAAGGGTATATACATAAACTCTCTAGTTAGGAAAATTTCATAAACTACATATTTTAATGATCATCCCATAGTATACAATCGTGGCCTAAACCCATAATATCATTGGTTCGTTCAAGTTAAATAAATCCTAATCCGTTTTAAGATGCCTTACATTTATTGTAAAGTACGAGTATTGCGGCACTGCGACTACAATTGTTTCTCGCATTCCGAGAAAGGGTTAGCCAATAATATAAATTCGCGGGCGAAACGAGAAATAATATCAGCGTGATAAACATTCTGCGACGGGACATTTAACGTCATTATTTATGTCCGTATTATGTTATTTACTGAAAATATCAGCGGTGTTACCATGTGCTCGGAACTCGATATCAAACAATAGATCGTTTGGAGATTTTGTTTTTGTCGTTTTATTCATTCATCATTGTTTATGTTAATTGAATGAAATTAAAATATAAATTGATATTGTGAGAGCTTGGTTTCTTAGATTCTGTAATCCTATGGAACGGAGATGAAATCTATCCAGCAGAAGAGGATTAGACGTCCATCAAAGCATCTACGTCTTCTTACTAACATGCATTAAAAAGCGAATACAACAAAACCTTTAAAGCTCATATTAAAAATGGACTGTTAAAACTTATTTTAATAAATGCTCTTCTGGAAATTAATCTCAACAGAGGCTAAGTACATGAAAAAATTGTAAATTTTACTTTCGTTTTTATAATTATTTATGGATTTTTTTTAATTACAATTTTTATGTAAATGACGTAGCAATTACTGTGTGGTGTCACTAACGCCCATGTACGCAAGCAACTCGAGGCACGGAAGTTCTACCCGAAGTCAATTAATGAACAACAGATACAGTGCCATTCCTAAGTGCTAAGATGGTAGCCTTGTGTTTCACTCTGTAGATAGTTTCTTTAACTACAACGTAGATCTGGACTTATCATAGAACAAATTATAAGGCACCAAAAAGAGAATGAATGACTTTTGTACACTCAAAATGCTTTCTACACTCATAGCTCCACACTAGAATTGTCTCTTGTGTCGTTGGCGCCACGGATACCCAAAGACAATAAAAAAAATCCAGACACAGAACAGAGCTATTTAAACTCTTCATTTAGATATCTGCGTGGCCGGGCATCGAAACTGGGACCCACTGAAAAAAAAAAAGAAAACACATGACTAACTGTATATATTACTTCAAAATTTCATATGTAGGGGAAGCCCGGGCAATACGCATAATGCGGGTAAGAGAAATAATCGATTTTCCTAAATATCGGTAATAGATGGCGCGTCGAAACTCGCCACTACGATTCGGCACGCAGCCGGCGACGCCATGACAGTTTGACCAAAACAATGCAGGCGCTCGTTTGTTGTGCAGTGAAAAAAAAAGAGTTTGTGCTATTTTCTTACGATTTTCGAAAAGGTTTGTTCATTATTTATTTTAATATGAATGTAGTGTATAATTTTATGTTTTGTTTGTCCAATGACACATTATTGAAGCAAAATTTGCGATATTAAATTCTTTCCTAACCTACACAATAACATTTGAATTTGGTTCATCGACGTAATATTGCTGTTGTGGGCAAAACGCATATGGGCAAGACGGATAATTATCCGTTTTACCCGGTAATTTAGTTCATTTTTGTAATATAGATGTCTTTTTCAGATGGTTTTTAATTACAAAAGAAAGACTGAGAGGGCATCGTGGTCAGAAAAATCGTTAAAGCAAGCGCTAAAATCTGTAAAAGAAGAAGGAAAATCTATAAATTCTGCCGCAAAAACATTCGGTATTCCATTTACTACCTTGCATCGACATTTAAAATCAGGAAGCGTTTCAAAAAAATTGGGCAGATATGTTCCTGTCTTCACACCAGAGCAAGAAGAAGAACTGTGTGCTTATCTGAAAAAGTTGGACAGTCTATTTTTCGGTTTGACTCGTTCAGAATTTTTGGGATTAGTATTTGAGTACGCAACAAAGAATAATATTGCTCATCCATTTAAAAATGCCAAAGCTGGAGATGACTGGTTTGCGGGTTTTAAGCAACGACACCCAGAAATTGTGTTAAGGACGCCTGAACCGACATCATTGGCAAGAACGAGAGGTTTTAACAGGCCCCAAGTAGAGTTATTTTATAGAAATTTTTGGCAATTAGTACTGAAACATAAATTTGATGCGACTACAATTTACAACATGGATGAAACTGGTGTAAAGAGCAGCACTAATAAACCGCCTAAGGTTTTGTCTATAAAGGGTAAAAGGCAGGTTGGAGTAGTGAGCAGTGCAGAAAGAGGTCAAGTAACCACTGTTATTTGCTGCTGCAATGCAGCTGGCACCTATGTTCCACCCTTTTTCATATTTGCCAGGAAAAGAATGCAGGAGAGACTCTTAGACGGCGCTCCTCCGGGTTCACATGCTACTGTGAGTGACAACGGTTGGGTAAACGGCGAAGCTTTTTTAAACTGGCTCCAATTCTTTGCTGATACAGTTCGACCAAATGAAAACAGAAAGATTTTACTATTGCTTGACAATCACGAATCCCATAAATATTATCCGGCTTTGGAATTCGCATCGAATAATAATATTGTTTTTTTGTCCTTTGCACCGCACACAACGGACCGAATGCAACCACTGGATGTGGCTGTGTATGGACCGCTTAAAAAATATTTTGAGCAAGAGTTAAATACATTCCAAAAATCGCACCCAGGGAGAATTATAAACCAATACGATATGGCTAAACTGTTTGGAGGAGCATACGTTAAAGCTGCTTCAGTCCTGAATGCAGTAAATGGGTTTAAAAAACCAGGAATATGGCCGTACGATCCAAACGTATTTGGAGAAGAGGATTATGCTCCTTCAACGATGACTGATCGTGCTTTAAATAAGGCTCAACCTTCTTTGAATGATGCTCCTTTAATGATGACTGATCGTCCTCTCAATGAACCTCAAAGTTCTTTGAATGATGCTCCAACTACGATGACTGAAAGTCCAAGCAATTCTGCATCGTCTGCTGAAATTCCCAGTGCTACAGATTTTTTGCCAATACGAGCTGAGAATGAGAATTCACCACTCTTGATGACTGATTCTACCCCGGAGCAACGACCATCTACGACACCTTTAGCTGACCCTACTCTGGAGATAGAACCACCCACAATACCTTTACCTGGTTGTACTCTAGAGCCAGGACCATTACAAGTGCCTACAGTAAACCTTACGCCAATGCAAATAAGACCCATACCAACAATGGCTGCTCCCAAAACTAATCGAAAACATAAGAGGCAAAAATCAGAGGTATTGACATCCACTCCTGTTAAAATGGATCAAGCTGCTAAATATGAAAAATCAATCAACAAAAAGACTAAAATATCTGAATTAACTAGTTCCAGCAAAACTAAAAAGAATAAGAAACAATCTCCAGATGTAGCAGGTTCCAGCAAAAGTAAGAAGAGAAAGCCATCTATCAAAACCAAAAACAAAAATTCTAAACCTGATTTCTTTTGTTTGGTGTGTGCCGAGAAATACACTGAACCACCGAATGAAGATTGGATACAGTGTAGCCAATGCCAAAATTGGGCGCATGACAATTGTACATCATATTCAGGTGTAGGTAGCTACTTTTGTGACGAATGTCAAGACTGAATATGTTATTTTTAAGTTATCCTTTTTGCCCCAGCAGCATATCCGTCTTGCCCGACCACTGCGGGCAAAAAGGATAATAGGTACTTTTTTATTTTTGTGATTTTAATAGAAGAAATTGTTTAAGTTTTTATTTTCTTTATAGCTGTTTCCAAAATTGATGAAACAAAGTACCAATTAAAAGTAAAAAGAGTGATGTTGATTACATATGTCTATTTTATTTTATTACCTTTCCTTAACATATGCGTTATGCCCGGGCCTCCCCTACCTAATATGAATTGTAGATAACAAATGGTTCTCTGTACCGCACAGGTCGCGGGGGATATTAAACCCAGACTTAGCGCCTGATATACGTTAATTTGATGAAGGTACTCGTATTTGAATTAGATACTCGTACTTAAAGGTGATAAAAGAAAACCAAATAGAGAAAAACACGTACCTAATTGAATATTTCTACCCAGACTTAGCGCCTGATATACGTTACTTTGATGTAAGTACTCGTATTTGTATTAGATACTGATATTTAAAGATGATAAGAGACCAAATAGAGAAAAAAACACGTGCCTAATTGTATATTTCTTCAAAATTTCATATTAAATATGAATAGTGGATAATTCTAATAACAAATGGTCCATGGTAGCGCAGAGGGCGCGGGTTATCGGCGGTTTAATGTTAATCGTGCGAGCGCGGGAAGGGCCGTGCGAATACTGGAACATTTCGTCACTGCGCCGCGCTCCATTTAGACTCGGATAAACGCTATTGTTGTAAAATATTACCAGATACAATCTGATAGAGTAATAAAATCGCAATATTAATTAAATTGTTGCTAGTACGTTTTAGAGGTTTGAAATTTAACGTAAAAGGTTAGAGCTAGGAATCTCAGACACATGTCTCTAATTTTAGTACGAGTACGACACGTTATGTACGTCAAATCTCGTATTAGACTAGATTTTGATACGTGTGTTGCTCTGTTGACTTGAATAATGACAGTATTACTGTAAGCTATAATAACTGATAAAGTAACAAGACAATTATGTTATTAATTAAATGGTTTTCGTAAGTTATAGGCAATGGAGCAAATTAGCTCGATCGGATATCAATAATAGTTTTGTGTAGGAGAGGGGTAATTCGAATAAAAGAGAATATTGTGAAGTTTTAACTTATTTACAATGCTATAAGGCATGTACATACTGGACCGTGTGGTGTCCGTCAGCAGTAGTTTCAATCGTCCACTTGGCGTGCAATGTACACGCCAAGGACGATTAGAGCGTGATAAGGGGTGACAAAATCCAAGAGCTCATCTCTTTTCTTCAGTAGAATCTTTCTGCGTAACCTCAACGTTCACTGCTGACATTGTATGTAATCGATGACTATCGACAAATTTGGGGGAAGGCCTATGTCCAGCATCAGGCCTTATAATGATGGATGAAAGCATGAATTTGGGTTTGCTATGTGTATGCCCCTTGGGTTATATAACATTTACGTGTTTGATGTACATTTAAACTCTATTGATTTTATTTTTAAACTCTATTGATAGCAACCGTAACGTCGATCTGTCTGTTTGTCCAGGATAGTCCTGGATATATTGGTCCAATTAGAACAGGAAATTCGTACGATGATGCTAGAAAACATGTTGGGGATAATGCACTTTTATTCTATTGGAAACGTAGTAGAATATAGAAGTACTAAGAGAAAGAATGACTTTGTAATATAATATTTACCTAAAAAGAGCGAGAGGTTTTGAAGTTTTTTTTTTGAGGCAATACTTCTTTATAATTTGAAAGTTGATAAACGAAAATGCGTTACGAAAGCAGTTGTCGACGCTACAAATAGATGGCGCTGTATCTCATTCTGAATCACGCTAACGAGTTTTCTTCGAAACTTGTAAAACTCATGTTTGATATGAAATAAGATATCCCAATATAGGCTGCAGTGATTATTTATATACCCTCAGATATTTTTTATACATTATATTATTATTAAGTTTTACTTTTGCCGTGTATAAAATGCATACACATTGCAGCTTGCAGAATTGCATTTTTTATGATTTCTTTTAATAGAGTTAAACTAAAAGTATATAATTATGTATTTAGTGTAAAAAGTCCAAATAGGGAATGAAAGTTTGTAGAATGATCAAACAGCATAAAGAATATAATGCCAGGAAGAAATAAACTTGCTAACATTATAGCGTTAGTTGTAAAATAATCTTAACTTTAACTGTATAATGATATACAATACAAGATAAAGTGGTGTTACCTATGGTGTTACGGGTCAGGCGGGTAAATGTTATTCGTGCGGGTTCCAAAAGGTTCTTGCCTATACTAGAACATTTCATCATAATGATCTTTTAAATAATAGGAGTAAAAATAGGTTTCCGCCGTTTTTTATAAAAACTTAAATACTTTTTATAACAGAACGGTAGTTTAACTTTATTCATAAATAATATTCATTTATATAAAAATCGGCTTCCGTAAAATTAACTAACTACTAATATCAAAAACTAACTAACTTACTAAAATAAAACTCAAAAAGGACATATAATGTTTACTCAGTAGATGGTAGATGTAAGAGTATTTTTTATCTTATAATATTAAAGTAGCAAATGAGCATGCAGTCCACCTGATGGTAGGTACCGTCCATAGACATCGGTAATCAACCTCAGATGAGATCAGATTCTTACTTGAGGTTGGCCACACATTGCTACTTCTGAGGACTAAGTACGCCTTGGATAAATATGTCACCTTAACACACCTTTCAGACCAAAAAACTGCAGCGCAACACTGCCGTTAGGCAGAAATAGGTGAGACTGTGGTACTTCCGGAGCGAACCACGATGCGTTCTATCACTTGTGAATTTGAATCGAGGTGGCACCGTAGTCATACTTTTATCTAGCGTAAAATAGTTTTTGCGTTACGGTGGGGAAGGTGTGGTTGACTGGCAGACTATCTGAGTCCTCAGGAGCGACTACGCGTCTGTCGTCAGCTTCCAGTTTCTCTATACTACATGTACATATGGAGTTAAGTTTAATTAGTCTCTTTTACATGTGTTTCATATATTTATATAACACCTAAGCTTAGTTGCGGTTTTTATTCTGACAAAACTTTAAAGTTGTAAACTAAGTTCTAAGAGCTCTCAGACCTTAGCCGCTTTCGCCTTAATTAATACATTTATTAAATGATTTGTTGTAATATGAGACCTAACAACTGTGGAGTCTGATCGATAAAATATCTTAATACATATTATAAAAAAAATTAAGCGCGGTTATCTTTAAATCTTTATGACAGTAATCCCAAAGGCTCCAAAGTGGAATGACTTTATTTTAATTTATTATTTGTTGACACATATCTTTTAGGTGTAATAATATCATAATGATTCACCGTGAAAATTGATTCATCTCTTACTACTGAGACGTCAAGTGAACGTTTTTAGACCTCCTGTAGACCATAAACAATGCGCTACAACATTTAACGCGCTATCTTAAGTACTAAAACGTTAACTAAAGCCGGACGTATCGTTTGCGATATGCCAGCTCTGCAGAAATATGAGCGGCACAAAATGTAAATAAAATGATAGACACTGTGATAGACACTATAAATATCAATGAGTATTGTATATAAATAGGAATATTCTATATATAAATACAACTATAATTAGGCAGATAGAACTACGAGCATTAATGCGAGAATCACTTGTATATTTTAAACTAATTTAACTTTATATGATTTTAGACTAATATTATCGCGGAACTGATACATTTAAATATGTTACGTGAATACCCATTCACGTAATGCGGTTTTTTGAATTTCTTTTTGGCAAAAAAAAATTCAAAAAACCGCATATCGTGAGTACCCGTAACATATTAAAAATAATTTAACTTTGTAACAGTTAAGCAAACAAAAATACGACTATAAATACGACAAAAATGCAACTCTAAAATATTTAAATAAATTGTTCTGATAATTCCCTAATTTATAAATTCATACGTTTCATACTTAGTTGGAATATAAAATTAAACACAATTTAAGTTAAGTGAGCGCATACATTTAATGGTAAAGTTCAGCGGCCCCATAAAACGACTTCTCCTAAGGGACCCACCAGACGATACGAGCAAAAAACCAATTTCATAAAACTATGCACCCGGCTACAGGCCCACAACAATAAATGAGCAAAGCTCCAGAACCTGATGCCCGGCCCTAATACACCATTCCAATACCCTTTATCTACACTTTATTAAATTTTTATATAGATTTCCGCTCTTATTGAGTTTAAATGAACAATGTTTCTCGTCACTAAGCAATGAAAACCGCACGCTAATCTGGAACGTGTCGCGAGAGCGCCGCAGTAGAGGATTCTGCAAGTTCGTCACTCACACAGAAGTGTGTGTGACGACGAGGAGGCTTTGACTGCACACTTGTTAAAATTAACATCGCGCGCCAGTCTGCACCGTGCCACCGCCCGCGACGCACGTGCCGGTAGGCGCCGCGACGCCGATCCTCCGATCGCGAAAAAAGTTTAACACACGAAACTTTCTTTAGACTTTCCTTTCAACCCGATCACTGTTGAAGTGGAACTGTCTTCTTTTCATCGGGCTAACGTTGAGAATGACCTTTCCTAAAACCGGAATTCGGTGCCCTCCAGAACGGGTTTAGTCTCGGGGCCCGTGGCAGGACATTCGTGAAGTGATAACTTGATTTTCAGTGCTGTGTTCAGTGTGAGTGACTGGATTCTTCGTTTCCGTAATATAGATCGATTTAAGGAGGACTGGTCTCTGCCTCTCGAGGTCGGCTGCAAAAAACAGTGCTATCAAAAGTTTCAGTAAGTAACTTGTAGTACCTATATTTCCGCTAATCTGCGTAAAATCTCAAGGTCGCTTCGAAAAAACATTTCGTCAAGATCCAATTTTATGTTTGCAGTGTCCAAACTGTAAATAACGTTAAGAAATTGAAATTGGCATTTCAAACAAGTCTAGTTTATGAAAGAAATTTGCAGCTTGAAATCAATATCTAGTAATTGGATTTGGTTTCAAATTGCGACGATATTGCTGCGTCCTTACCCTTGTCTCAATAGAACGTGAACCAATATTTTACAACGCTCGATTTAATTTGCTACGACTTTAAAAAATCTCGGTCAGCCGGCAAACAATAGCTCTATCTTCTTAAAGTAATCAGAACGGTCATATACATAGTTCAAAACAATAAAATCAATCCGGAGAAAATAACAACTTTGCCTAACTTATTAAGATTATTAACTTTGATAGCAATGAAAACAATTGACAGATAAATAAAAAAGTTTTAATAGAAATTCTATACAATGCGGCAGCTTTATTATAATACAACGAATAACGCAAAACTAGGTTATAACGGCAGTTTTGTTAGTTTACGTAAACTTCTTAAACAGTATATGAATACTTTGCAAGTAATTGGAACACACGTAATAATGAAGGTGACCGGTCGACATCCTGCTTTGCATGTAAACGATATATTATATCTCATGTTAAAAGCACTATTTGCTGCTTAAATATTATAACCTATGCAGTATCAATTATATCATGATCATTTGCATATTAAGAAGTTTGACGGTCGACCTCGACCGTGTCTTGACTAACTTGACTTGCATCAATCGAAAGTGCCATGTGTACCGAGATTCTATTTCAAACCGAACAGATGTGCAAAAACCAATCTAAAAAACGACCTCTTGAGCGTTTTGTTGTCATAAAAAAACGTTGCGCCGTTAAATTTATTATTTTTTACTTCAACGCTAAATTCGCTCTCGGCACTAAGCGTAAGTAATGTGGTTTTCTTCTATTTGTACGTGCAGAGAAATTATTCTTGACACTCGACGAGCAATCTTCGTGAACTTTGCTTGATCCGGTGGACCTCGGAGTAGTTAGGAACTTTTTGTTACCTTTTTTATTTGGCCTCGATCGCTACCTCTATATTAAATATCGGATTGAGATTTCATTTCATAACTGTAGATGGCATTGTTAGATAGTAACAATGAAGAAGGCACCTATATAAATGTCACTTCCTCTTTTTCGTGTCAGGTCAAATTAGAAAAAATATTGATACTAACGACAGATACAGCTAGAGAAAAAAAATGACACCTCGTTAAATATTTTCTTTAAAAACGTTTACTAAATTAATTTGTACTAGATTAATTGTGTTTAAATTAAAAATAGAACTACTTAAATTGCTTCAATCGCTGTTACAAAACATATCCTAGTAGATGCATTCGTGCGTGTCCTATCATTCTTTGATTGAATTACGAAGAAGCAA
>DWLI01005002.1:0-10404 GCA_018249915.1 Cecropterus dorantes dorantes
AGAAGTCTCAGGTGCGTAGTTATTTCTTCACGATATTTTCCTTCACCGTAAAGCAGTGATAATTAATTTCTAATACGTACAGCATTTTTAAAATTCAGTGTTGCATGCCTGGGATTCGTACCTCGGAACCTTGATGAAGAGTTTGAGTTTCAAGCATTGGGCTATCACAGTTCATATACAAATACTTTTTTTTTGTTTTGGAGGGTGAAACCTTTTTTTTTTGTTACCTGAGGGGGAAACCTTCAAAACCCGACGCCGTGGGAGCAATGCCGGGTTATGTGGGATTTTTACCGCACTAAAACCCCCCGGTGCCCGTCCTCAGCGCGACGTGGAGGACTCCGGGATCTCCAACGGAACCGGAGTCCTCCGAGCGCAATGCCCCTTTCGGGCTCTTCACGAAGAGCATTTTTCTGCCTTCTTCCCAGGGTCGCTTGGCTGGACGGTTCGAGCTCCCCCTCTTACTCCCCCTTTTAGTCGCCTCTTACGACAGGCAGAGGATACCGTAGCCCTATTGAGGAGGACGCGACTATTGTGGGAGTATATTATGGGAGCGACGCTGAGTTATGTGAGGCTTTTGTACATTAAAACCCCCCCGGTGGCCGTCTTCAGCGCTGTGAGAACTCCGGGATCTTCAAAGGAACGCAACCGGAGTTCTCTGAGCGCATAGCCCCGGGCTCCACCCAACCGGAGTTCTCTGAGCGCATAGCCCCGGGCTCCACCCAAGCGGAGTCCACCATACCATTTACGACGGTATGCGACCACACACTCCGACGTCCTGGGGTTAGTGACCAAGCGGTCTCCCACTCTTGCCGCCCGCAACTCTGGAAGCCTTTTAGTCGCCTCTTACGATAGGCAGATACCGTAGACCCATTCTGATCCCGGAACTACTGGGCTGCTGACAGTCATTTGATGACGAATGTTGTTGTAAACGCAATGATTCATGTACATGTGGCGACCTCCCGCTACTCATCAACAAGATGACGTCACAATCTTCTGAAACGCGCTATCGAAGTTTTCTCAAGATTCTGCATACATACAAGTTCCGAACAGATACTGTCGGAGCACGGCCGCTGTCCAGGCATGATCACCTAGCCTGGCGGGAGATCTCCCGCCGCCAAATACATATACTTAGATAAGAGGTACACATAATCTGGGCAGCAAAGTGTCTGTATCGTCTACTTCTATGATTATTTTATTGGTGTCTGCTGTCAGGTGGTTGGGAATACCCATCCAACAAGTCGTAAACCAGCTCTATCATATAGAAGGCCAGCTAAGCACGAATAATCTTCGGAACATACCAGGTTGAGTAGTTTGGACAATTAATGTTTTTTTTTTTATTAGACTGAAGTAGCAAACGAGAATGCAGTCCACCTGATGGTAAGATGATTACTGCCGCCCACGGACATATCTCAGCAACTTCGCATAGAACAGGTGTTCTATTTTAAGTCATCACGGATGGGACTCCCGAAGACTAAGATTTCCTTAATTCCAAGTGATGCAAACACACCCTTCTACCAAAACGTAAGAACTGCTTTACGCTATAATACATATATATAGCGGAGGTACATCCCTAGTCAAACTACATTGGTTCTACCACCTGTAAAAATCTTAAGAGATCTGCTACATACATACGTTTATAGTGATCGATGCTGACGCTCGTAGCGTTAATCGCTTGATGCTATGAGCGTAGCGTAGCGTAGCTTCATGTAGCAAGCATCAGCATTACGTGAATTTTATAAAATTTAGCTGTAATTTGTTGTACATTTCGCGGCTATATAAGATGTAATAAATTTATTTAAAAGCTAAACACTGTCGCATTCAGTTGATAAATATTTTTTTGCTGTTTTATATTAAAATTATAAAAGACGTTATAATAACAGTATAAATGTAATTAATGTTTTTTTTTATTTCTATTTAATAAAATAATATGAACAAAATCTTAAAATTAAAAAGGTAATGAGAAATTAGAAAGGAGTTTTGAAAAGTCATTCTTCGGCAAGGTATAATAAAGTAAGAAAGGAGAACTTAATGAATACAGAAATTAACTTTTTCCTTACTAAAATGTCACTATGTTAAAGTTAAAGATAGAAAAATCTCATTTAAAAATTAAGAAAAAAATATATATTGCTTATCTTAATATTTCAAAAATATAGAAAAAGAAAACATGAGCACGACTGCTTCAGAAGGAGTATAATGTTTTTCAAACGTATGTATGTACGTACGTATATACGAAGCACAAACAAACATTACAGTAAAAAATACTATATTTATTATTTCACCGCGTGTGAAATCTATTCTTGTAATCTATATCTATACTTATATATAAAAAAGAGATGTAGTGTGTATGTTGTTACTTAATCATGCAAAAACCACTGGTCCAATTTACATGAAATTTTGCATGGATATAGCTATTTTTGGTTTTTTGATATTATGCACTATTTAAAAATGACGACTAATTTCATGGCCCATAGCGAAACCCGAGCAATTCAGCTAGTATATTATAATTTGAATTTTAACATATTCCATGATTGTTATGCTAATGTTCTATTTTCAGTTTAAACAGTCATATTCAATTTAACACGATGACTGCTAATATAATAAATGTGAGTGTAAGTTTGTTGTTACGCTTTCACGCCAAAACTACTCAGCCAATTATTAATAAACTTTTCACACATTTTTTAGAAATAACATTGGATAATTCTTATTAAATATATATATACATATTGGCAGATATTATTGTTTGTCAAAATTTGAAAATCTAGTAACTGTGAGCAGTCTGAAAATATATAACTTACTAGAGGTGTCTCTCGGTTTCACCCGCTTCTGCATAAGAAAAAAACCAAACAAATAAACATAGCGTTATATAGCCTACTAAAATCCAAATTTTCAAGTCACTAACTTCAACGGTGTTGAATTTTCATATAAAAGTTTTTGAGCCTGTTCACCCCCTTCGGAGTGGAATTTCTAAAAATGCTCCTCTACACTCCCTAAGAAACCTACACACTAAATTTCAACTTTCTACGCACAGTAGTTTCGGCTGTGTGTCGTCTGTCAGTCAATCACTCAGTAGCGGAAGAGTTTTATATATATAGATTGATTTAAATACAATTTTCACATACCAATTCTAGAACTACGAATAAAATATTTTAATTTTGACATGTTCGTCTGACCAGAAATGTAACCCGCAACAGTTTGGAAATAAACTAGTATGGTGACCATTTTGACACAAACATAAATAATACGCAATTTCCCAAAACAATTGGCTCTGTCGCTCAAGTACACAAATATACATCAACATTTTCCCTTCCGAGGGTCGGGAGATAAAAGTTAATGGTCCAACTTACCGGGAATTATTCCCAGCAGAGCATATTTTTTGGTATCTCAACTGCGTTAATGTTTCAATGATTCAGCTTCTTATTTATTCGTCCGCTCTAAAATGTTCAACCCCGACTTCGATTAAGCCAATGAGTTTTGTTTTCTTAGAATGCGAATGAATATTAATATGTTTTCACCATGCCGTCGAATTTTGATGTACCTATTTATGAAATGATCTCACAAATAGTGCTAATTAATATTGCTCTAATAAATTCAAAAATGTAAAGTGCTTAATTCGGCTGTTCGTTTACGATAATATATATTAATGTACTTTCCTAATGGATTACAATAACAAGAAATTAATGCTTAGACTTATTGTGGGTGTTATGTACAGTCAAAGAAGTACACAGCATTAAAAGAAGAAGAATAAGTAGATTAATTTATCCAAAAGTACATATACACACATCATATTGAATATAAATCGGTTTTATTATTATAAAAATATTTAAAAACAAATTTTTATTCTGATCCACGAAAAAAAGAAAAAAAAAAGAAAATTTGTAGAAGTCATCATTCTGATGCATTATGCTATTGTAATCCATATAAAAACTTGTCGCGAGATTTTTCAAATTAGATTTATTGAGATTCTAAATTTATTATCTTATGATTTAATTGTGTAATATACATAAAATACTTTCAAATAGATGGACAGCACATAAGTTCAAAATTTCAGCTTCTTTAACTTTAACTTTTAATTTAACGCGGTACGAAGTTTACTGGGGCTGACCCAGTAAACTTCCATGACCCATTAAAGTACCATCTATAAATAATTTAACAATAAAAGCTAACGTTACAGTTACACAAAAACATTTGCGTAAATAAGTAAATGATTTTTTGTAATTTCACAAAACAAATATAGTTCCCAATATCAAATGCAGTTCCCAAACTATCTTGGGGAACGTTTTTGGCTAATATATATTTTATGTTAAACTTTCTAACGAGTTCCTACACAGAACTAACATAACAACTAAACTCTGCAAAAACTAAAGCTTATCTAGAACATGGTTTTATTTTAGTTTCGAGTTATCGCTTAATGGGTTATCCCACTGCAGGATTCCCAAAAAATCGCTTTTTTGTTGTGAAAAAGGGTTCTTTAGGACCTTAGAAATGATATAGCAAAAGATTATGGCTAAGAAATATCTCTAAGTACCGTAGTTTTTTATATCAATAATTTACTGGCGATTTTTCCTAAGATTTTTGTTTGTTTGAATTTAGACAATATATTTAAATCAATATATTTAAGAAATCCTACGTATTTCTCTATAAAATACATTTATATTCATTTATACCAAATTATTCTGATAATCGGTGCGGCCGTGGACCCTTACAAAATTAAAAAAAAACATTTTGGAACCGCTGCACAGCCGCCATATATAAATAAAAATATTTATAGTTAACGTTACATACAATAAACTTCTATATTTGTTACATCGGTTAAATAAATATGTTCCATAAAAAAAAACACAAAAATTCCTGTTTTTTCGTCGACATAAGACGCTTGACCAAGGTTGCTCGGGCCTCGAGGGGTACCCTCTTTACCTGGGCAAACCGCAAGAAGACGGAATACATCCCGGACATTTACATATACATAATAATACAACGTTACATATACATAATAATACAACGTTAAAGAAAACATTGTAATATAATGTACAAATGTAAAAGATATATACCATCCCCACTGTTTAAAGTTTGGTTCGGTCTTCGTGCATCGTTACCTAACAAGACGATGGTCGTCTCCTTGTGGTCGGAGGTTAAGCCAGGCTTGGTGGAACCCGCGGGTGCGGCCGCGCTTTAGGTGGTCGATGGTGTCGGGGCGCGAACCCCTTTAGGTGTGAATGCGGTCCGCCCTCTGCACGCTCGTACATTGAACGTGCGAGTCCGACCACAAACGTCTCTACAGTGGTCTAACCCCTTAAGTACTTTTATCTCTGCCATTGAGACACATTCTCATAAATACATGAGTCTTTTTTATAGTATGGAAGTAGCAAACGGGCATGCAGCTTACCTGATGGTAAGTGGCTACTGGCGCCCACGGACGTCTGTAATCAACCCCAGGTAAGATCAAAATCTCACGTAAGGTTAGCTACAGATGCATTGCTACCCCTGACGACTAAGATGAAATGCCTCGGGAAGTATGTCTCCCTTACCACACCCTTCCGACCAGAACACAGCAGCACATAATACTGCTGTTATTGCTTGCTTCCCACTTCTATATTATAAAAAAAGGAATTGTCGAAAATCACCTTTATCTTTTTAAGAAAGATAGCGATCTTATTTTATTGAATAAGCTTAAGCCTTTACAATAAACAAACATATAATACCCTTACAAAGGCCTCATATATGCAAATAATCAAAGAAGTTATGAACAGACAGACAGTCATAAACCGTATCCATACAAATGTCATAAACTTGGACACTTAAATGTAAGGCGCCTGTGGAACAACACAATAACATGGATCTCTAAATAGCGTAAAATAAGTTCGTCTGCGTACACATTTTGTGTTAAACTTTGTGTTAGTTTATTAAACTAGCTGTGCACCGCGGTTTCACCCGCTACAACATAAATTAACCAACATAGCGTGATGTTATATAGCCTATAGCCTTCCTCAATAAATGGAGCACTCGACACAAAAATATTTTTCAATTCGAACCAGTAGTTTTTGAGATTAGCGCGTTCAACCAAACTAACAAACTCTTCAATAAGAACATTGTGGTTCTTATTTCCTTACTGCAGATATTTTGATCCAGTAATTTGGATCGTGATCACGATGA
Source organism: Cecropterus dorantes dorantes (assembly GCA_018249915.1). Classification (NCBI taxonomy): domain Eukaryota; kingdom Metazoa; phylum Arthropoda; class Insecta; order Lepidoptera; family Hesperiidae; genus Cecropterus; species Cecropterus dorantes. The sequence goes on from DWLI01005002.1 coordinate 6,151, forward strand.
AATATAACAAGATGAGATTTGCTATGATATCAGTTGACGACCCGCGTGGCGGAGCGGTCACCATACCGGTCTGACGCGCAGTGGGTTCCGGGTTCGATCCCCATCCAGACAGACATCTGAATGATTACTTTACATTCTGTTTTGGGTCTGGGTGTCTGTGTATTCGTCTTTGTGTGTCCATTTTACCCGCGACACAGGAGAAAATCCTAGTGCGGGGCTATGAGTGTTAAAAGCGTGTTTTTTTTTGATCCAGTAGCATGAATCGTGGTCATGACGGAATATAACAAGATGAGATTCGCTATGATATCATTTGACACCCGTGTGGCGGACCGGTCACCATACCGGTTAAACACGCATTCTGGATCTGGGTGTTTGTGTATTCGTCTGTGTGTCCATAGTACCCAGAACACAGGAGAAAATCCTACTATCAGGCTATGAGTGTAGAAAGCGTTTATTATTATACTAAACCTATTAATTATTATTTATATTATTATTTTATAGATAGATTTCAAAAAGTTCCATATATTGACATAATTAATGATGATTAAAAATTATACCATTTTTCAATATAAAAATTGTCTATTTTATTAATAACGTAAATAGTCATTCTCTGTCTCTTGTACCTACTTATTATTATTAAGATAAATATTTGTACACTGGTGCTACCAGTAGAGTGTGCCGATTCTGTATTAATTATCAACTTTATATGTACGCATACTTAAACAAATAAATGCATTCATTCATTAATTCATAGAGTTGGTAAAAAAGAAGTAATAGTAATTAACATAATAAAGGAAAAATGTCATTAACAAATCTATTCTAATATTATAAGCAGTAGAGTTTGTTTGGTTGAACGGGCTAATCTCAGGAACTACTGGTTCGAATTGAAAAATGTTTTTGTAATGAATAGTCTATTTATGGAGGAAGGCTATTATAGGCTATATAACATTACGCTATGTACTTTTTCTTATTTAGTATCGGGTAAAACCGCGTAGCCCATCTATTTTCAAATATTTTAGATACATTTATCTCAAATGAAAACAATCGTTTCTTAACATATTTGCAGACGCAGTTGCGAGGATTAACTAGTATAGAATTAAATAATAACTACAAAATCGTGTTCTAGTATTATTATATAACTTAAGAGCAGTATTTATACTAATAATAGTGTAAATATTTTAGAGTTGTAGGTAAGATATGTGATTAAGTAACTTATTAGTGAACTTTGTAGACACATGTCTACAAAGTTCACTAATAAGTTACTTAATGTGTCTTTGTTTAAGTTTATCTTAAAAATAATAGTAGTTAGTTAATAGTAGAACAGAAATAGAACTTGTATGGTGCTAGAACCAGTGTAGTTCGTCTTGAAAGGTACCACCGGTACACGTATTTCTAGCGTGAAGCAGTTCTTGCTTGAGGAGGAAAGGTTGGGAAAGGTGTGTGGTGGTTGCCGGTTCACTTATATATGAGGCGACCATCTCAGTTCTCTGGAGTAGCAACGCATCTGTAATCGACTCCAGATAGAACCCCTGTTCTGTATGAAGTTGCTTACATATGTCCATGGGCGGCAGTGACCACTTCGCTTCGTGCTTGAAGTAAACTTCAATGTGTTAAAAAAACATGTCATACAGACATTTAGATTTATATAACGTTGTAATACTTAAACACTTTTGTGAGGTGTGGGTATTGTTTGACTTCCATACGAGTCAATGAGGTGTATAAAGTGTATACGATTCAGAATCCCTGTTATATGACCATCAGATGGACTGCATATACTTATGGCAGTACAATAGTATAAAAGCGGCTAAGTGCGAGTCGGACACGCGCACAAAGGGTTTCGTACCATTATCTATAAAAACGCCTGATAAAGCCTGTTAACAGAAAGATGGACAGTCGGAAAGCGGAGTCTTAGTAATAGAGTTACATTTAACCCTGAGTACGGAACCCTAAAAAAACATCACAAGTTAACCCAATGGAATTGAAGTTCCGAATTAGATCCCAGATGCGTTGCTTACCTGGACTAAGGTGGAACCCTCGCGTACTACCTGGCCACACGCTTTATGGAATATAATTTCAAATACAACGCTTTATAAGATCTTTTGCTGATTACTTATATCTAGTTATAATTATCTAAATTAACTCGTTTACATCAAATTTACGTCCATATCAAGTTAACATTTTATCTGACTAGATCTGACAAAATTTTAATTACTATTAATTTTCCAGTAGTAGTTATAACATTATCAAGCATTTAAAAGATAAAGATCTATATAAAATTTGATTTCCTGTCTACATTTTAAGCATTATGACATTTTGTAAGTTCATACACGCATAATAATTTTCGAAAAAAATGTTTTAAACTTTATCATGTTTGTGGTATGTAACTAAACCTAGTACTACGCAAACCATTTTGGTCACTAAATATAGGTCAGGTTTTATAAAAGTTATGTCAATACTAACTAACTAATATTATTAATACAAACGTTTGTGCGTATATATGTGTGATTGTTACTCTTTTATGCAAAAATTACGAGTTGGATTTCAGGTTTTGGCGCATTGATAATTTATGACTTGATTAACACATGAGTAACTGACAGAAACGGGCGGAATCGCAGGAATAATTTAGTCTTTACTAATAAAAGCAGTAGAGTTTGTTCGGTTGAACGGGCTAATCCCAAAAACTGCTGGTTCGAATTGAAAAATTATATTTGTGTTGAGTAGTAAATCTATCGAGGAAGGCTATAGGCTATATAATATCACGATATGTTTGTTTGTTGTTTTTATTCTTATGTAATAGCGGGTGAAACCGCGGATCATAGCTCGTAAAATATATACGGTATCTGCAAGAAATAAAAGTTTCTATGAATATAAGTGACTGGCTCCACATGATACAACGTTGACATTTTGAAGTGAAAACTTTTTTAACGGCGTTGTGCACTTTTGTGATGGGTAAAAAATGTTAAACTCGCGTCAGGGTCACGTGTCCTGATCGAAAATTCGTAAGACGGAGGTAGAGCGCTTGCGCGAATGTGCGTGTGTTAAATGTTTGAATTCCGAAGTGTTGATTTTTTAATATCATATAAATTGTCTTGCTCGAGTGTATTGTACTTGAATAAATGAATACTGTATTTTACCACATTAATAATAGTACTTTTATACTGATAATCTTAACATTTCGTGCAAAATTATTCTCTACTATTTCAAAATATAAAAAATGCATAACGTTAATATTCAAGTTTGACTTCTGCCAAGACTCTCGGAGTGCCAGCCGTTTGATTTTTTTAAAGATTGAATTAGACCATGCACCTGATAGTAAATGGTCAATGCCGTCCAAGGGCAACCGTAACCAAATTCATATATAACACTTCTATCAGAAGTCAACGCATTCACACTCGCAACGCATGTGTGAATGCGTTGCGTCTCCCAAGGACTAAGATCTCATATTCACGTAAGCGGATAATGCCCGTGATTATATAAGTAGGTAGATTTAATAGGAGAAACCATACACCAATCAAAAAAACTGTGCACGTGATAAAAATAATATTCGTGAACCCAATCTTGCGAGAAGCCTTTTATTTCGGGCCGCTGCTTATTTTATTTTTTACTGATACCTGACCCGGTAACTAGTGGTTAGGCTCGTTAGTATGGCAATGGCTTCATTACATTCAGACGATCACATCCATTTAAAAATAATAATAATATACTTTATTGTACCCATAAAGCAATGAAACCGCAAAGCAATGATAATTTTATTCTAATACGCACTTTAGAAAAATTGGTAGTGGGTGCATGGGATTCGAACCTCGGGCACTTCGTTGAGAGGCCGTGTTTCAACCATTAGGCTATCACTGCTCATTACGCCGACGTATGTAATGATAAATTAAATGTATTTATTTTGAAATATTATCAAGAATTTTGTATTTAAATTATATTTTTTTATTTTGTCAATATGCATGCTTTTAAGAATTTTTGTAGATGTTATAGCTTAATTTTTAATTTCTATGAATTTTGTATAATTATGTGTATAGTTATTGTGTTTACAAGGCCTTGGCGGAAGCCGTAATCTTGTGAACTACACTATTTTAAATATACAAATAAATAAAAAAAAAACATGCGTATAATTGTGATTAATTTTTATAAAGTAAATGTATTTTAATGAGAGAAACTTAAAATATGGACATTTTTTTTTATAATATTGAAGTAGCAAACGAGCATGCAGTCCACCTGATGGGAAGTGGTCACTGCCGCCCATGG
>DWLI01005003.1:0-10403 GCA_018249915.1 Cecropterus dorantes dorantes
GTGAAGTCTACCAATTCGCACTTGGCCAGCGCGGTGGACTATGGCCTGAAACTCTCTCAATCTAAGAGAAGACCCGTACCAGCAGTGGCACAATAATGGGTTGATGGATGGATGATATAATATTCAATAAATTACGTTTATACTAAATTGATTAAAAAGTAAAAGTATACCTTTATATTATAATATTAAAAAATTTTTCGTCTGTTGTGATTTTTTGCGCGAAACCGCCTCAAGCCTTTTGATTTTAAATTATAAGTTTGTTGAAATTTGTAAAACACTTCTAAAAGATCTTTACATATCATTTGCATCTACTTTATCGCTTGTGATAAAATCATCCATAAAGCTTTTGTTACGTACTTACGTATAATGTAAAATTTGAATAAAAATATTACACAATATAAGAAAACTTGCTATCCAACACATAGCCAATAAAGATATCACTTTCTGAAATGATAAAACACGTGTAAATATTTAATCAACGAGATAAAACAAGATTAAATTGTAAACAAGTAATTTCAGAGATATAAATAGAAAAATAATTTCAAATCTGCATACGAATTAGATAGCTGGATATATTAACATAATACGTTACGGTCATGTTAAATTAACATTTGCAAACATTACAATTTTATGCCTGGGGAAAGGTAAAATGTTATAGCCTAGTTTCAGAAATTTAGATCACATCATATGGAGGCATGGTAGTACCTAGTGCTACCAAGTCGTTGAGAAACCTAAAGTAATAAAATGTATTGATTTATTACATAACCGCGAGCTATAACATTATGAGGATTTTTTCATACCTCCATTATCTAACGACAGCAATGTGTTTACAATGATGATGAAAACTAAGAACATTATTCTAGCTAATTTTCCCCCGCGACTTTAACTGCACTTAAGTAGAAAAGATCCAAGCAATCCTAGGTGTGCTACGCGGTTTCATCCGCTATTAAATAAAAAAAAACAAACATAGCGTGATGTTATATAACCTATAGAATACCTTAATAAATGGACTATTCAATACAAAAAAATTTTAAATTCAATCCAGTAGATCCTGAGATTAGCACGTTCAACCAAAAAAACTCGACTGTTATCAAATTCAGATAAATTAAACCGAACTATTACCTATAGAGATTATCGGGTTTAAATATATAATTTCATCCGCTTTATAATATGAATATAGATAATACTTCACGTGTGAGAGAATCTATATTAATACATTTCCTGATCTACATTTAGCGACAGATATTCCCAATACTATTCGGAGCCGTCAAATTGAAACTAATAATAGACCCATGTAGCAGCTAACAAAGCGAATAAACTATTATTACTGTATTGATATACTTAATAATGGTTACTGTTCCTGATATATCAGCTACTACACTTGTTTTCTTGCAACTTTCTAGTAATATCAAATTTCATACTCATTAATAGACTTAAGTAAATGGTTACAGATACAAAGTCATAAGTGCTTGGAAATGTACTCGTAATTCTGCATACACGGATCATATAGACTAGTACATAAATACTTTATAGTATTATCCTAATGTATATAATGCATTTCTAATGTCGTAAACAAATATTAGATACTTTACACGGAAAGACATCAAAGAAGACCTAAATTATATGTTAGAACTCCGATGTTAAGTGTTGTCTACCAATGTACTAAGATAATAATAGTAGTTAATACTGATTTTGTGGATCGTACACCTAGACATTAAGAACACGAAACGTAACAATTCGCGTAAACACATTAATATTTAAGTAGCTATACACTTACTTTTACACAAAAGGTCAAGTAATTTACGGGAAAAGGGAGAATGATAAATAACGTCAAAAATTCTCCTTTGCATGAATATTACTTTGAATTGACGTTGATCTGTCTACAAATGTACTCAGCTTCACTGTGAAGGATAAGGTTTGAGCGATGGATGATTTTAAGCAAACAGAAAGAAATTTCGCTGTCTTGGAAACCCTGTCAGGTGGGAAACATCGAAACGAGTGGCTATTGAAAGAATAAATAAGGAAAATTTATAATTACATACGGAGTAAAACAGTAGAAACATACAATTTGATCAAAGAAAACACGCTGTAGTTACGATGAAGGAACCAAGTAAATACAAAGTAGGAAAAACACGCACAATAAGGTGCACGAGGACACAAGAAAACGGCAAAAGACATTACACCAAGGCGAAGAAATAATTGTTTTACATAAAAATAGTAGTATGTGGGATAAGAAATATGTGTAAAACAGAATATATAGGAAAAGTCGTTTCCTGTTTATATCACGAAGGGCGAGCACTTTTTCGACATTTAGTAATTTCACTACGAAAATTAAAATTAAAAAAACTTCTAAATTTATTATTTTAATTTTTGTCGCAGTAGATAATGTTTTTTTATATTAATACTATATTCTAAGAATATTACTTGTCTGTAGTGAAACAATTCCAATCCTGTATTTTTAAGACGTTGACGAGAAAAGAAAATGTTATTTCATCCCAAGCTCATCTTTCCTTACATGAGAAAAGTATGTATATTTTACGTACAGGTATACATATTTAATTGTTAATTATTTCCTTTGAATAATTGTTGCCTTAATTATACTTTAATGTTATCCAATTTGTTATAATAACTTACTTCCATATTCTTTGTTTTTCATAAGAATCTTAATATTTCCTTTTGGTCCTGAATCGTGCTAGCTAGAAAGTACCGTCCTAACAGAATCGTTTGCCTAAAGGCTAACTTCAGCGCTTTCCTTAATAGAATTCTATAGTTGATTCTCATTTTCCGTGAAATATAAAAAGTTGCGTACTCTCACTTTTTGTTACATCTACACTGAATTTAGAAAGATGAGTCCTTTTAATGCTATGGACGCACCAAATATACATACACTAGGTTTGTTACCTGGTTTCACCCGCTACTAAATAAGAGAAAAAAACAAACAAGCATAGCGTCATATTATATAGCCTATAGCCTTCCTCAATAAATAGACTATTCAATACAAAAATATTTTTTAAAATTCGAACCAGTAGTTCCTGAGATTAGCCCGTTCAACCAAATAAACTCTACTGCTATATAATATTAGTATAGATAAAACAGAGATACCTCAGCAATCTCTAAGTAATCTAGAAACATCATTGTCTTAAAGCTCTTTTTTATTCAACTTGAGACATCAATGAACATATCAACAAGATACTTCAACACGTAACATACACATCAAATAGTTAACTTCAATACCGATATTGAAAACGGACAAGCCATATTTTTACGTTTACTGCCGTTAATTCGAGTTATGATCCATAAAAGTCAGAGGTACGTAGGAGTGGAACCAATCGGCTTTCAATGAATCTAATGACTAAATATGATTAATTGCCGCGTTAGGACGTTATAAATATTTGTCCCTATATCTAACTAGCTTTTGTTAGACTTGGTTTAAGGAACCGATCTGAAATATAGCCATAATAAATGATAAACACGTTATTAACCTAATTGTAAGTACTATTCCTCAGTCTAACTATTCATGTTATATTTCTCTTTCAAAAGATGTACCTAGGTAGTCCGTCAGCGATCTAAAGTTAAAAATCATGTATTTTTCTTAAACTTCTTATCATAATATATATCTAACATATTATATCTAACTAGCTTTAGCTGGACTTGGTTCTAGGAATCGAACTGAAATACAGCCATAATAAACGATATATAAGTTATTAACCTAATTGTATTCGTATAATATTTCTCTTTCAAAAGACGTACCTAGGAAGCTCGTTAGCGATAAAGTTAAATATCATGTATTTTTCCTAAACTTTTGTCTTTATGGTCGTGGTGCTGACAATGCGGAAAGCGTTAAACTACTACGTATGTTGGATAAATTTCAAAATTTCAAAAGCTATATGAAAACAGAATTTTAACATACTTTCACTCCTCGAAAAATTCTGATCCATTTTTCGGTAAAATCGATCACACTTACCGAAACAAAACGCGGCGACAAAGAAACAACAACTTTACTAAACGTTGTAGAAAGTTTTCCCTCTTCAAGCAATTTTTCTGTCGTGATATACTTGTTACCTTATTTGTATATATTTGTTGTTTTCATCTTTACGTTATATAATTCTAATTCTTACTAACTTTGTAACAAAAAATTTCTAGAAAGCATCAAATGAAAAGTTGAAACGACATAAATATTACAATGTTTTTCTCAGCGAGATAATTAAAATAATGATGACATCCTTTTGAATTCTTACATTTAAGTAAATAACATCATTTTCTTTACGAATAATTTAAAGATCTTCAGTTTGTGTATGCCGTTAAGTTTCAAATGAAGATAGTCAAATGGTTTAGAAAAGAGATATGGAACGTATGTTTTCAAATCTCTGGTCTTTGAAGTAAATTCGTTCACTTTAAGAAAATTTGACTTATGTAATTGTAACCGCCAGGTACTAGTCTTGATTTTGATTACATAGACGATTCATTATAAAGACTTAAAGACACATCATGATAGCAGTGAAGATAAAACAGTAACAAATAAGCCTGCTTTAATACACGTAATCTCTTTTTCATTAGGGGTTAGTAGAAAATGCTACAGACGTTATAGCCTTCCTTTGCCATAATACGAGTATGTATTAAGCCCTTAAAATATGAGTACCGTTGTTCCTAATCGATGCATTTGTATTATATATTTTTTTATAGTTATTATATCCGGAAAAATATGTCAAAGTGATATGAAACATAGATGACACACAGATGTGGTTGTGTGTCATTAGGTGACGGTATTATTTTCCAAATGAAACTAACGGCAAAATACAGGGGCAAATCTAAATTGAATTTGCAATAGCAGTTGGCACGGATAAACGACTTGTGAAATAATGATGTTTACTAATCCGATAACAAATATCGGGACAACTTTATGTTCTCGTAATATCGTTGTAATGATTGAGATAGCGTGGCCTTAATCTTGATAAGTAGATGAAATTCAAGCTCATCTCAAGGCCGTCATCGATAAGGAATGCTTGTACCGCAAATCTATGGCCTTTTGTATCTCTCACGTTGTTTATAAATTAATGGAAGACTCTCACGTATTTCCATTTGTTGTAGTCAGTTTCGGTACTATTCAGGCTTTGCTTGTTGAGAGCTTTATCCGCAGATGGGTACCTTTTCAATAAATCGCCTTTGTATTCCGAGCCTCCAGATCCTGAATAATACAATTCTAGTATGCTTCCGCCAGTGTTAATAATGAATTCCTTTTATTCCTTCCATTTATTTTTTCTTGCTGCAATTTACATGGCCTTTGGCATTAAACAACATTCTCGAAAAGACGACGATGTATGTATTTACAATATATTTACAACTCAGCTGTAATTTATTTTCAGTCCAAATGACATAACAATGGCATTAACGACACCTGTCCATTAGCAGTAGTTACGAAAATAAAATCATCAAAAATGAAGCACTAAAATTTGATCGCACTCCAAATCCGTCAATAGTGTGCGTCGAACACAATTATCAACAATGTTAAGGGATATTTAATTTAAAGGAATAATTTATTTTATCCAAACTTGTTCGAGTCGGTATAGGTAGGAACGTGGGAAGGATTTGTTTGAAATATGTTGGGTTGTTTACCTGGTAAAGACACAAGATGGAGCGGGCGCGGAAGCGGCGGCGGGCGGCGTAGAGCCGCGTAAGGCGCGTGTGGCCGCGCGTGCCAACCGACTGTGACTGCCGCCGCCACCGCACACGCGTTCCGCCGGCCTGCGCTTATCGGCCGCGCCACCACTATGCACTCTGCCCCGCGATAACGATTTCAACCCCCTTAAATTGGACTGTTTCATGCTGATCATGAAATAAAATGATGAGTTGCATTGGTTGCAATAATGCAATGGTTCCCAATCATTGAAGAAAGAAATAATTGAAGAAACTGTATACTTAAAACAAGCGATTGTAGGTGTGCTTGTAGATTTGTCATTGAAATTCGTAGACTAAAATTTGCTTGCTTCAATTTAGGTATGTACGAAATAGATGTATTCGGTTTTTGAGACTGCAATGGTATCTTTTAATCAGAACGCCTATTCACGAAAATTTGAGGATTAGCCGGAAACATCTGCGATTGCGAAGGGCCGTTGAAGCCTTCGCCTAATTATATTTCTTCCAATAATTTAATTGAAAATTCAAGATTATTACTATTTGAGTGTGTTTGTTCATATTGACACAATAAACAAGTAAACAGCAATGAGTTTATAGGGAATTCTGCATCAACAACTTAAAATAGATTTAGTATAATCTTCAGGAATGTTAAGAGTCTAGAGTGCCAAAATGTAGACAAACAAAGGCTTATGTTTATAACATATAGCTTAGAAATATAGAACTTTGTGAAGTAAATGATGTTATTCAAAATACTTGCCACATAATGCCTTTTACGCGTATTAATTACTAAAACAGCGCATATGGAGTTCCTAACAATTTCAACTAGGATAGACAGAATAGAATTAGACAGAATAAATTTTGAAAAAATACCTCAACCTTTGCCTTTTAGTAAATGGAATTAATATCATGACACATTATATATATTCTTTAGAAGCGTGTGGGCTTCTTAATGGTCTTTATATAGGTACATTAGGGCGCCACAAGTTATAAGTGAGATTATTTTTTGGAAAAATATTTACACGCATACCTACGTCTTATTTTTATCTATTAAACCTTTATTAGATAAATGTAAAATGTTATTCGCCTGGCAAGACTCAGCCTTACACTTACCGGTAACTAGAAAACTAAAAAGTAACTTGAGAAGTCGTACCAGAGTTACTTTAAACCATATTTTATTATCAAGAAAATTTTATGAAAACACATTTTGTCCATTACAGTATGAGTAAAGATAGTAACCCCTTGAGAACTAAGTTGGAATGCCTCTTATAAACGTATTTTTCTTACCACATATTTAAAACAAACACAACAGTGCTAACCACTGTTGGAATTAGGTACAACGAAGTGTCGAACCACGAATGAGGCGTTTAAAACACAATTTTAGCTAATATGCAAAAGAGATGCCAATAACATCAAATGTTCGTCAAAGACCGGTCACGCTCTCTTCATTTGATGGGTTTCGTTACGTGTATACTTTATCTGCACCTCACTGGTCTCCATTTTCATATGAAATTTATGAGGGCCATAAGCGCGGGATAAGATATTACTACATGTATGATAGCAAGTAATCTTGAACACGACATATACGTGTTTAAAAGAGAATGAATGAACTTGAGTGCGCTAAACTACTGCAGGAAATTCGTGGGAGTATCAAGTGTATTTATTGATGGATCCTTACACGTCGTCAAGTGGCTATAATTTTAATATGTAACGAGTACTCAGTATTTCAGCACGGATTTTGGTTACGGCAATATATATAGGAAAAAAATATATACAAACCGTAATGATTACGGGCTTGTTGTAAATTAATTGTTTTAACAACAACCAATGGCTGTCAAACGCTTTACTTCGTGATTCGGAATTAAGTCAGACGGTCGAAATGTAGTTTTACTTAGGGTTGACTAGATATCTTTTAGCATCAGCGAGTACTTACAACTAATAGAAAATCAGGATCAAAAAACGCTGGATAAAAAAAACTGAATTAAAAAGAAATTTATTTCAAAACGATATTTAATGGAAACTTATTGTGACATCTCCAATCACATATGAATATTTATGTCAAAGAGATGAGTAGCAAGTGATTCTGTATATTTACAATATTAAGACAATTTTGTATGTATACAGAATATGTAAATGTGACCAGAGGCCTATTTGTGCTAAAGCGACATCTATTATACATGGTATAATACATCACTTGTCACATGAATTAAGGGGAAGTAAAGCTGCCTCATTAATTTGTTGTTTATCCCCTGTTATAGAGAATCAACATGTTTACTTTGAAGATAATAGGGATGTGCCTCCTTGTTACCACGACTTTGTAATTTACTGCATTAGGGGTAAAACAAAGATTACAGAAAAAACTACCAAAGTAACGTTTCTCATCAGGTGCAATATTCTTAATATATAATTTGCGTTATAAATCAGAAAGTATGAACATTCTATTATTGTTATACTTTTTATTCCCTTTTCGGTAGTTTTATTTTTAAAGTGTCGGAATTTATTGTTTGTGTGATAATTTTCTAATTATAATTTCGGTCTACGGTTATGCCTACGAGGACATCTATCCACAGCTTATCAAATTCCCAACAAAACCCAAAATAGGTCCCATTACTGGGAACAGGTATCTTTCATCAACATTTACATTCATAAAAACTCCTAGTAAGCAATGTTGAAATATGAGTATCCTGCATTCAGCCGTACATGTCGAACCACTGGACATAAATAGATGACATTTGAATAAAGTTGGCTTTATTCTCCTTAAACATGTAGTCAAATAAGACAGATAGATATGAATCCTATATGGCTTCGCAACATAATATTTTATGAATAATGTAAATCATACCAAGGACATAAATTTTACTGTAAAATGCTTTTACGGTGAGAGAATGTGGAAGGAAAGATTTAGCTCGATATATCTCAAATTCATAAATTCATGAATACGACATTTAGTGTTTAATGCAGGGACATTACAATACCGCAAACAAACACTCGAGCACACGAATCCTCCTGGTGGTAAGTAGCCATTACCCTTCATGGAAATCTGTAATCAATCCTAGATAACATGAGTCTTACCCGAGATTGGCTACGGATTCGGCTCTATCCCTGAGGATTAAATTGAAGCGCCTGGAACGTATGCCTCCTTTACGCCATCCTTTAAACCAGAACTCGGTAGCGCTTAGACTGCTGTTATTAGAGAAATAGATGAGGCAGTGATGCCCGCGGGATTGAACCACAAAAATTACAACCTCAATACACTACTAATAGTAAACTTCAGTTCAGTAGTCATATTAGTTAGCCTTTGTACAGAGTTATGTGCGCAAAATATGAAAAATGCGGTGTACAATAGTGACACGATAAACGAAACGAATTTTTCGACTGCGAAATAAAATTCGATAACCATTCACAGTACTCCATTCATAACTTTTAATAGAAAATTTTTGATGTAAAATGTATTTCGCTGGCTACAACCCACATGTGATATTGGGAACGTGCTTCTCTTGGCAATGATGCATAAAAAGTTAATATAAAATAAAACTAAAACCAATATAACTACACTCTTTTTGTTTTTGAAGTGGCCTTGATTGTAATACGTACCTTTCATTATGAATACTAATAAGATCAAAATACAGGCAATTAAATCCATGTATTTTCCATTCATAACTCCCTGTACTGGATAAAAGAAAGCCCTTAAAACTATAGTACTGCCTGCATCGCTATAACGATGAAACATATATCTAAATAATGACATAACCCATTCATCAAAAAAAGTTTAAGCTATTTTAACTCATGTATAATTAAAATACTCGTAGTTTGAAGTATAATAATGCGGTATTAAAAAATAAAAACAGCTTTTAAATATAATTATTTTTCTGTTGACTCCGTAATTACCTACGTGCGGACTTTACACAATGTTACGATAAATATAGCACTTAAATTTACCGCTTTATTTCCGTAATGCACGCAAATATTCTATATTTAAACTTTTACGGGTTAAAAAAAACAGTGGCGTGACAATCCTATGTAGTGTGGTTTAAATTCCTTCGTTACTTTAAGGACCTCCCTTCCTTACTCATTCTGCTTGTAGTTCCTGGAGTCGGAACTACAAGCAGAATGAGTAAGGGTTTCTCAAAGTAATAACGTTCCCCTTATGTGCTGCTCTCCTGGCGGCTCACGGGGGCGCTAAAGTGACCAGAGAAAAGTGGCTGGTGCTAAAAAGGCTTAAGGCGCTACGTTGTTTAATTAAACCAACATAACCTATTTTCCACGCTGTTTTGATCTTCTTGAACGTAAGAAAAGAATAGATTTCCATGGTGGCAGCTGCAAAGTTTGAGAACCACTGGCCATAGCACACTACACGGGCTAAGTGCGATAATGTCGCGTGTTAATTACTCTAGTTCTTATCAAAAGGACTTACGATGCACGCTTATGATGTATGTAAAACTGCTTACACTAAAGATAAGCAGAAGGCTTAGTTATGTTAAGAATTATATGTTATTAAACACAGTGTTTCTCATTAATCGTTATTTATTTCAAGACTTCTCTTATACCATTGATAATTTTATTTCTTTCATTCTAAAACTAAATGAGAGAATCAGCACGGTTGATCGGGAAAGTACCATAGTCACATCTATTTCTAGCGTGAAGCAGTTCACGTGTTTCAGTAGAAGGGTGTGAACCGTAGATGAACGTTGACTTATCATAATAGGTCGGGGAAAAAGTCTTTTCGCATTATAGTATGTATGAACTTGTAATAAAATTTCTTTGGCTATAGT
>DWLI01005004.1:0-10402 GCA_018249915.1 Cecropterus dorantes dorantes
TCTTTTACTTTTCTGATACATATGTGATCTTTTTTTATTTCTTTCAATTGGCGAGGTAATTTATTATATAATTTTATATTATTATATTTTTTTATAGAATTAACAATGCGATTTTAAATTCACTTGTCAACTTGATTGATATTTTTCAAAGCTAATCTTAATCTGCAAGAATGAATGAAATGATCATAAATAATTCCTGAAATAAGACAGGTTAGCAAGGAAACTTGTGCACAATACCCTAATTAAAGAAATCTTCAAAAGATAGATTTTGAGCCTGTGAGATCTAGAATAAAGTTACAGGAACAAGACTTAAATAAAGTTAAGTCTTGTTCCTGAAACTATTATATACTACAACCAGAACAGTTATTAATGTTATTATTATACCTTCCATAAAAAAGGTTTTGGCGGAGGAGACGGAGATGTTATCCGTTGATCGACTACCATTTTTGGTGCACCGTGTTATCTTTTAAAGCATAAAGGAGGGAGACGCTCTAACACCATTACACAAAGATAGAGCCCCATCGGTTTACACTGTCAGGACTTCAGATCAATGCGAAAGACCTCATAATCTCAATAAGAAATGTCCAAAGAAACAGTGTATCTATACTTGGTAGGATCCCAACGTAAAAACTATATCACCCTCAAGGTGTCCACCCATGAGGTATTCACGTAAAAAAACAAGCAGAGGTTCTCATGGTTCAACTTTTTTGTTTCATGGACGTTTCATGGAAGTAGCAAAAGAATATGCAGCCCACCTAATGGTAAGATAACCCTAGATAAGATCAAAGTCTCACTTAAGGTTAAGTATAGATGCGATGCTACCCCTGAAGACTAAGATGGAATGCCTCGGAAAGTATGTGTCTCTTACCACACCCTTCAGACAGTGACGGTGTTTGCGAAGTCGAACCACAAAGAGTTCTACCACCTTTATCTTCAACTACGGAGACATCATTGCGATACCTATTTCTACTTAAGAACAGCAAGTTGATTTAACGCTGTTATAAACTTTCAATGGATGTTTGCTATATGTAATATAAAAAAGCTATCAAACTTATATTACAATACAATTGTTTTCAAATCACTTTCATTGCAAATATTTGAAAACACAGCTCTTAAAATCCTTACTCTAAAGAGTGTTATTATAAACTTTTATATTGGTAACCTACATAACTAAAAATTTTGTTAGCCTTTAAGTGAAGGTTTATACAAAGATAACTTTTTATTTTTTTAACTCAAGTTCTGTACTAAGAAAACAAATTGCGAGTTCATAAATGACAAGGTTTTTCCGCGTCTTCTCTAGATTAAATCGTGAAAAATAAGTAAGTAAGTAAAGTATATAGTATCATATGTTTTATTTCAGACCATAAACTATCTGTGTGCCTGATTTCATCCAAAATTAATTAGTAGTGTTTGTGTAAAGCAGTAACCAACACACATACATACATCCTCACACACCTTCGCATTTATAATACTAGTAAATGTTATGTAAAAACTATGTTATATATTATGTAGAGCAGTGTTTTCTCATAACACTATATTTTTTACACACAATATTCCGATATCCGAAACACTTTTTCTCTTTCACATTTCTAATTCGTATTTTACTATATTAGTAATGTCCAATTAAAACATTTATATTTATTTTAATAGTGAAATATCGGTTAAATACAAATCTTACCTACTAATATCCTTTTATTATCATTTCACTTGAAATTTTTGAAAGTTTACATAGATCTTTACTTAAGCTTAGCCGAATCCATTATAAAGTTGTGATCCCCGATAGGATTTCGACCTACGCTTTAAAAACACTTATTTAGATTATAGCTAAATTATTCCCGCGGCTCTGCCCACTTTGGTTACGTTTACCACGGTAATGAGTAGTCCATTTATATTGAACCAGGTCGTAATCTATGTGACCAAATTTCAGCAAAATCCGACTAGTACCTTTAGGGTGAAAGAGTAACAAATACACATAATCCCTCACAAACCTTCGCATTTATAATATTACTAAGATATAAAACATTCCTAGCAAGTTGTATATAATATACACTTAAATTAAATCATGTGAAGAGGTTGGAGCAATAAAGTGACTTCCTGTTTAGAACGTCGAGCAATCAAATTATGTTGTAGATAGGTCGGTCTAATTTTATCATTAATATCAATATAATTTTGTCTTTGATTTACATGGATCGCTGAACTTTAATAGTTACAAAGTTTCCTTAGTTGATAGGTTATATAATTTTTAACAATATAGTATATGTATAGTATAGTGTTAATGACAATGTTTAAGGTTGTAGTGCATTTGTGGTTTGACCCCGGAAGCACCACCGCATCATATTTTTGCCTAATAATAGCAATATTTTTTTGCTTTGTTTTAGTTATTATCGCCATGATGTCGCATGGTTAATGAGTGACATCATATCTTCCATGGTATTCATGTAAGATTTCTGATTGCCTTCATTATAAGGGTATATAATTAGTGATGTACCAAGTATATAACTATGTCTTCTCGCAATATAAGAATAGTTTAAGCCATAGTGTATAATATTGCCCAAATGCGAATTAATGTAGAATATAATAGGCGTTGCATACTTTTAAATACGCCCCTGTCTATTCATCGACGGTGACAGAGGTCTTGTTAACATGACCTTCAAATATTAAAAAAAAGAGCCGGTGCCTCAGCTTCAAAACCCTAAAATCATAGTCATGTATTATGTAGCAAATAATTAAGATTGAACCTACCTGAGGTTGGCCATACATGCTTTCCTACCCCCGGAGTGCAAATTGTACCACCACGCCAAAATATGTAAAACGTCCAGAGAATCAACCCTCAAACCTTAACACAGAAATGCTCAACACTGCTGTGCAGCAGAAATAGGTGTGTCTGTGAAGCTTCCGGCGCCAAGCCACAAAGGTTCTACCATATACACAATCAATTTAATTCATATGGACTTTGGATAGTAATCAGCTTACAACGATTCAAATACGGTATTGTGTTCTCCGCCGAGCGCCCGTCTCGAGAATAGGCGAATCTACACATAGCATCTCAAAGCAATAGCCGTGCATTCTGCATAAATAGTTTTGGAAAACGGGTCAAACATGGTGGAGATACAGACAGATCTCTGACATACCCCACAGCTAGGTTCGTTAACATATTGATTGAGCTAACCTACTCGTATGTATGTGCTTGTTTCCACTACTACGGCACGATTACACTCGATTGTGCCTATTAATATATATTCGTCTGAAACAGGGTTTCTCAAAGTAACAATAACAACTACTTAAAAAACTAGCGCACATTGACACTTGAAAGTAAGCCCAAATATCTTATTAATAAACAACATATATATTACTCACTATGCATATTATCTTAATTGTCTATCATTTTACTCTACATGTTAAACCATCTCCGTTGTTTTAAATTAAAGAGGGGTACGTGGAGATATAAGTTTGAGATACTCTGGTCTATAATACTTATAAACTATCTACATATTGTCTAACATGTGCAAAGTATATCTGTACTGTATCGATAAAGATGTTATTTATTTATTTCTAATAAATAACACTCTTGAAATTGTTATATTTAGCTTTAAAAATTAATAGTAGGAGTATAACTATCTTTAAAATCTTTAAAATAGCAAATGATATGAACGTTTGTACTATCGGGAAACCTCAAGAATGTCTTTTTTGTTGAAAAAATATCATATAAACATAAAATAATGAAGGTCCTCTTAATATTTTAATGAAAAAGGAACGAAAATTACCTGTTTTTAAATTTAACATGTTTAAACAAGTATATGCATAAAAAATAATATAATTAATTGTAAACCAAGTCATTTGTTTTGAATTCTTAAAATACACCCAAAATAAGAACTCAAACAGAATATGATGTTCTATTATATATTTACTTGAATTTAATATTTCATATTTAATATAACTAGGGTGGAATTAAATGGAATAATAAAATTCTTACCGAAATCGTAAACGGAGATATGGTAGAAACGTATGTTCAAGATGTCTCTTGACTCTTGACAAAACCTTTGAAATATTAATCCGAGCATTCAGTACGTGTGTATGCAAAGGCTGCCATGTAGATCCTATAATACTTCCGCATTTTTGTATGGTTACGCTGCGTCTAGGTATCGTTATTATAATAATACCATGTAAGTATAAAACCTAGTTCTATTTTATATGAACCTTTGTAACATTTAACGACCCGCGTGGTAAAACGGTCACATTGCCGGTCTGACTCGCAGTGGGTTCCGGATTCGATCCTCGACCAGGCGGACATCTAATTGATGAGTTTATATTCTGTTCGTGATCTAGGTGTTTGTTTTCTAGGGGATGGTTTAGTGGTAACTATTTTCTACTTTTTTTTTTATAATTATATTTAAATAGCAAAGAACATGCAGTCCACCTGATAGTAAGTAGTTACTGCTACCCATGTACATTTGTGAGCAACTTCTTACTACTTCATAAAACTGAGCTTCTAAGGCAAGTAGAACATATCTGTACGTTGCTATCTTCCGGGGTACTGATATGGTCACCTCATATATCACTGCTTTTACCATCTGGTTAACTGGTTCTATCCTTTCACAGCAGTGTAAAGTACTCTGCATTTAGTTGGAAGAGCGTGGATGCCTGATGACTAAAATATCAAGGGAACAGCCTAGTTCTTAGTTCTGTTATCTGAGTTCAGGACGAATATACGTCCTATACGGATTTGGCCATACTTGTCTTGCTTTCTATCCTCTGACTGATCACTACTAGAAAGCGTATCCCAACTTAAATATACATATATAAAGTCTTCAGTTAATACCCACTGAAAATCTAGATAGCAAAATATATTTCGTCATTAATTACTTTTGGATGGTTAACTATAAATAATGACTACTGAAACCAAATGTTTTATAATATAAACCCAATCTCTAACTAACCCAGTAATTACTTAATATAGATTTCATTTGTGTCGACGTCACTGAAAATTTAGATAGCTGTGTTTGAAGAACTGACGCAAAATAAGGCTACATCACTTGATAGTTTGTTTGTTTATATATAAGCTTCTTAGAGCAAAGTATCAACCTTTGTTTGATGAGATATAGATCTTAGTGATAGGTTACGTTATTATATAAATATTATCTACAAATTCAAATATCCGTTTCTGCTTTTTTTCATCTTATAGTTAGATTCCTAAATGTTTTGTTCTTCTTTAAAAGATACTCGTATATCGAGGACTAGGTTACTCCCGCGGCTCCGCCCGCTCCGGTCACATCTAACATTGTAAGTATCCTATTTGCTAATCTAGATTATAAACTATCTCTAGGTGTGCCAAGGTTTAGCGAGATCCGACCAGAAGGTTTTGCTTAAAAAAGTAGCAAACACACATAGATCCTCACAAATTTTCACATGCATAATATTAGTATAATTCAATAGAAAGGATATCTCCTTAGAAGCAATACCAACCCATTATTGTCCCACTGCTGGGCATGGGATTTCTCTCATATTGAGAGACTTTCAGGCCATAGTCCACCGCGCTGGCCAAGTGAGATTTGGCAGGCTTCACATACCTTGGAGAACTTTTTTTAAAGATCTCTCAGGTGTATAGGTTTCCTCACGATGTTTTTTTTCACCAGTGATAATTAACTTGAGAGACCGAGTTTCAACAATTCAGCTATTACGGTTGAGAGAGAAGCAATAGCTACATAATATAATATATAAAATGCACAAATTTATAACCCATCAACAATTCAAATTAGGAACATAGCTATAGCGTTGTTTCTGCCAGTAATCCTACAGGATTTACTTATTCACATCACAAACGGATAAACAGTCGAACAGGATACAGGGTGTTAAATATCGGGATTACATTTTGTTGGGCCGTCGATTGGCATTTAGCGCTGACCGACGTCAATTGTCAGTTGTGCTGGCGGAGCGCCAACTCGCCAAGTGTCATGAACACTGGGACGCTATGTACTACTGTGAACTAAACTAGCTGGTTGAACGCTCGCTAAGCTAAGGATTATATAATTAGAAGCTAAGCCGTGAGTTTTCACGGAGATGAAGTGTGCTTAGATCAATTTATTACCCCCACAACTAAGAAAATTTATGATGAACGAAACACTTTAAATTTGGTCTTTTGATAGACATTTTGTTCATATCACTAATATCGTCATAAGGACATTATTATCTACTCGTATATATATAAAACTCTTACGTTATTGAATGGCTGACTGACAGAAAACGCACGGCTGAAACTACTCAGCGTAGAAAGTTGAAATTTAGTATGAAGATACCTTAGGGACTGTAGATGTGCACTAAGAGTGAATTTTTGGAAATTCCTCTCCGAAGGGGGTGAAAAGAGTGAAAACTTTTATATGAAAGTTCTACACCGTTGAAGTTAGGGACTTGAAAATTCGGATTTTAGTAGGCTATATAACATCGCGCTACGTTTATTTGTTTGTTTTTTTCTTATGTAATAGCGGGTAAATCGCAAGGCACCTCTAGTTGTCTCATAAAATGGGCCCATAGAATTTTCCAGTTTGTTTTAGAAAAAAGTACGGCAACAGAGATGGAGTTGAAACACGAGAACTACCTAGGATACTCTTGTCGCGAAAATTTATTTATAAAAATACTTCGATAATTCATGTGATTTTACAACGCATTTTTAATATTAACACCGATTTTACTCGTTAAAGATTTTTGTTATTCAAAAAATCAGATTGAAAAAATACTGAACGCGGATTAAATTTTCTATTTTATTGAAAAAATGTTATGTTCCATATTGTTGTCATCCAACTTTTATCTTTCATAAATTGAATATCGTAATATTTATCGAGGGAATTTTAAAATATTTTTATATCCGGCCTCGTTATCGTTATAAAGCCCCACTGTATTCTGAAGGGGCAAAAGACGCGCTCCACAATAAAATTGTTCATTCGTGCCACTAAAACACAATACCGATTTCGTTTCCAATTTCATCAAGATTTGATCAATTTGAATCTGATTTATATTACTAATGATGGAAACTTTATTCTCCTTGTAAAAAAATCCACTGAAAGTAAATACTGCCAAGTAATAGACAAACATTCTTAAAGGAACAAGTAACGAGCATAACTATATTTATACAAAAAAAAATACTAATTAATTAAATATTCGTTTACTAATTATTTTAGATCAATATGACTATGCACGGTATATACACAGTTCATATTATTATATTGCAATATCAAAATAATATCAATTAAATAACACAGGTAATATTTTCTAATTTTCATAATTATACCAATTATAAATTTAACTAAAGATGTTAAATGAAGTTATGAATGAATATTAAGTTTTTCACTCAATAGTTATCATTACGTTACAAATAAAATAAAATAACTTTCCTAAAAAATACATACGTCACAAACATCTGAATTTTACATAAGACTACGTTTAAGGCATCCATTTATATCACAAATCCCTCACCCTATAACTATGGAAATCGCAAGGAAAGTTACCACATTCTACAAACGATATGTTACAGCATAAAATAATAGATCTCCCACCCTAACCCTCGTCTCTAAATTGCTCTCCTCGGCGCTGAAAGGCAGGTATCCGTGTACATTCCAACATGAATAAATTTATAATCTTGCAGTTGAGTATGTGCTTACGCTGATTCTTGACATACATACATGAGGTACTGCATGTACTTGAGGGTCCGTTCACGTAGCTGTGATATAAATTATAGCAAGGCTAGCAAAATATTAAAGTACTAGATATGCCCCGCGGTTTCACTGGTATGTAAAAAATCTTTCTCAAATTATACAGGCGAAGTTCGTGAGGATGTATATATGTTGCTCTACACACAAAAACGGTTAATCAGATTATATTTAAATATGGCAAACAGATAGTATATGACCTAGATTAATAAATAGGATACTCATGTGATAAACGTAACCACACATTTTTTTTATTTAGATTGTATACATTTACACTTCATAAGAGGACAGTAATTTACCTATTTTGGTGTAGCTATACCTAATTAATGCAGTACTCATAAGCTTAACTTATTAATTACTTTTTATAGAAGTTATTATATCATAAGGTATTATATCATAATACATATTAAATCTTCAAGACGAAATGAATATCATAACATAAATTGAACATCAGGTTTATAATGTATATCGTATTTACCACGCGCGCGCCAGATATGCTTCTCTGTCAAATATTCTGCAAGCGTTATGAGTTGGGACTTTATAAAGAGTCGGAAAATATTTTTCTTTCAAAAACCGTCAATGCGCAATGCATTGGCGGTTTTCTGTGACTTTGCATCTATGCACGCTTTTGATGTAACATAAATTCTGATGACAATAACCATTAACTTTTCGATCGCATTCGACTGTGATCAGTACTACTAGACAATTTATCTCCACGATGAGGTTGAAAAACACAATTTTTGAGACCGTAAAAACCAGTGGAGTGCGACATCAGTAATTGCTCGGCGAACAACGGTGCTGATAAATAGGACAGTGGAAATACACAGCTAAGTTTGAGACGTCCAGTAAATTAAGACTGCAGTACGAGCATGATCTTGTTACCCACCTAGTCGCTACAGCTTTGTTTTTAATTTCGCAGAAGCACTAGTATTTATTTTGAGTGTTTTACTGAGAACTATCAGCAGTTACATCGTTTTGTAAGCACTTAAAAATAACTCGGTCTTATTTGGATTTCCCAATACATCTGTTATATTGTAAGTTATCATTTGTACGTTACTTTTGGAAGATTAAATTGATGAGCCGCATACATATAATATTGTTTAGTTGAAATTATTATTCATGGCTATGCTAGAATCTATGATGTATCTGTATTGGTTCAGTGCCAAAAAAAATACATTTCTTGAGCGAATATGCTTGCATTTTTTTCTGTAGTTTACTGTCGTGCATTTACATAGTTATATATGTGGCCAACTTTAAATAAAACATAATACACAATATTCAATCACAGATCATATCTTTTTTTTAAGGAAGTAGCAAACGAGCATGCAGCCTATCTGACAGGAAGTGGCTACTGCCACCCATGGGCATCTTTTATCAAGCCTATTTAAGATCAAAGTTTCACCTAAAGTTAGCCACAGATACGTTGCTAACCCTGAGGACTAAGATAGAATGCCTCGATAAAATATGTCTCCTTTACCACACTCTTCAGATCAGAACACAACAGCGCATATCACTGCTGTTATTAGGCAGAAATAAGTGTGGCGGTACTTCCCGAGTCGAACTACAAATAGTTCTACCACCTTTGTTATATATAAGTATACGAGTAAGTATCATATATAATAATATAATACCAAATAGCCTATGGACTTACCTCATTATGCACAGTTACTAACTCATTAAGTGATATTTGTTCTATCATACTTTGTCTAATTGTTTGACAAATGTTTGCAAAGCAATACATTAGTTACAATATTGGCAGTAATCAATTTTATATCACACATCAATATAATGATGAGGCTTCTAAATAATGAAGGTCTACAGGATATTCCATTACAATACTCTATTTCGTATTAATGAAGGTAGATGGATTAAAAGCAAACCCATGTCAGTATGTCTTCAAAGTACCCATAAGGCCTCTGACAATGCCTAACGATTACAATGCAATATCAATAATAGAAGACTATTGATAACTTATAACATCTGTCTTGAATAGTCCAGAGCTTAAAGCCCTTCTAACTTTTTCTTTATTATTGCATGTGGACCTTAAAATAATCGGCAAACACAAAGAATTTCTTTTTTTTTTAATTTTATCTTTCGGGGCCATAAATGAAGGATCTTTTGCTTTTTGTGTATCATGTGTATCATCAGTTTTATTATTATAAAAATATCACACAAAAAGTTGACAACAAATAATTAGTACGTCGAGACTTAAATTGTGTGTAAAGTAGCCGTCAGCATTTTGGTATGTATTTAATTTTTTATACAAGCAACGCCTGATTATTTTGGTCAATATCATTGTTTGACATACATACATAGCATCATAGTTAGCATGTATACAATGAACCGAATTCAGAACCCTTACAAAAGGGTGCGAATTACAACGTATTAGACCGCGCTCCCTTACGCCCTGAAACTCCGAGTTAAATTCGTACAAGAAATCTACATCACATGGCGCTATTTGCGTTCATTGTCTTTCACAGGGCCTTATGTAACTTAATGAAGCTGGGAAAACTCATCGGGGTTCAGGGCTGCTCTAAGATGAATTTGCCTACTTTTGATTTAAAAACAAAAAACAGGCCTTCTACACGCATAGTCACGCACAAGGATTTTCTCCTGTGTCGCCGGTGCCATGGACACACAAAGACGAATACACAAACACCCAGACCCATAACAGAAACCTAAATTCCGATTCAGATGTCTGT
>DWLI01005005.1:0-10401 GCA_018249915.1 Cecropterus dorantes dorantes
GTTCTTGCGTTCCGGTGGAAGAGTGTGGTTGCCGGCTCAGTTTTATATGAGGCGACCATCTTAGTCCTCGGGAATAGCAACGCGTCTGTGATCGACGTCAGATAGAATTCCTGTTTTTGTATCAAGTTGCTTACAGATGTTGCTTACAGAGGTGGATTGCATGCTCGTTTGCTATTTCAGTATAATAATAATAATAATAGATTAAAAAAAAGACTTAACTATTTAGTTAATAAAATAAATTTGGTTAGAGAAGTTATGAGTATTAAAACGTCTACTTTTGATGTACTTTCCACTGGTTTAATTTTAAAAGTTTAATTAGTTGGAAATTCCCTATATGAAATATAAATCTGGATGTGAGGCAGCTTGACTGGTGGTTTCAGTAGTTAGACAGTTTGTAATACCATTTCGTAGACAAGTTATAATGGAAACTGCGACAGCGGGGGATTAAACAACGGGTGCTGGCACTGACCGTTTGGCCACGGCAGATCTACTAACAGTTAGGCCACGAAGTATTTGCTTGGCGGTCCAAGCGTCAGCGTTCAATGAATTTTGGCTATCGCTTCAATTTGGAGTGAAATTTCGAGGCCTTATAAGTTCAGATAAATTTTTTGATTGACGCTTAAATTAAACGTTTCGTGGTCCTCGGGTTATGATAAAAAGTTTCACTGCTTTTTTGTTTTACCCAAAGTAATAAGGATTCGATGAGATTGTTACTTTTGTGAAACGCACTGCTGGTAACAGGTTTATCAAATAACGTTACTATAATCTATAACCTTTATTTAAAACCAAAGAAGACAGTTAAGTTCAGATTCAACTTTTTTATGGTCTTTTTCAGATGAATGAGTCCACGTAGATAGGGTAAGACCTATGTTCTTATTCCTTACACTGGCCACTATTAAAGGACTTTTCTTCTAAAATTTCATATAATACAGACTTTTTGAGCGAACTGTCCAAACCAAATTCCAACAACAAATTAGATTTCAAATCTAATCCCACATCATGAAGTGAGGAATTCTAAATCAGATCTTCTCGTAAAATTTGATTAGGTGCTGGGAATTACCCAGATGTAAGAAATGTTTGCTAGAAGTGTTTGGGTGAGGGATAATGCGTTAAGCTCACGCACGCCCCGACCACGCAGATCAGTGAGTTGCAAAATAATTATACCCACGCTGAGATCTAAACTAGGAGATATAGGTAGAGGCCTAAGTGGCGATATTATTAGGTAAAAATATTATATATGGTCCTAATGGAATAATGAAATGTAATGGAGGTGCGTTTAAATTAGGAGTATTGCCTGAGTGTCCTTGATTTGTGATTGTACTTAGTATTTAAGGTCCATTAGTTATAAGCATTGTTGCTGTATACGTGTTTCTCTGAAGCAGGAAAGTTAAGGTCAATTCAAACAAGCTCAGTGCGGTTACATATTAGAACGTACTGTAACTATGAGGCTATTCAGCTGTGATAACTCATATAATCTAACACATATAAGAATCTATAAGAATTGGACGCAAACCTAAGTTATATCAATCATATTCTAAATGATACTAAAGTATATTCTAATGTTCTATTCACTTTGTCACTTATAGCATTTCCAATAACTTTTAGGCAGCCTAGCTCACCTTTTGGTGGAGATAATTTAAAAGGATCAAAAAGTTTAGGGGCGAAACTCCGAGGGTTCTTAAGTTTTAATTAGAGCTGTCCTCGTCAGTTACGGGGAGAAGAATGATAAAAACTTATTTCAACAGAAACTCGCTCAGTTGGTGGCCTACTTGACCCTCATAAGGATCAACATAAAACTCGCACAGGCACTGAATTCACCGAAAGTGTCCAAAATAATTGGAACAGATACGGATAAGCAAAGGGATTTAAAATGAAGGAGACTAGGTAATAAGGGCGGCTTAGAGATAAACAAATTGGAAGGCAAGTGGAGTTCAAATAGAATTATTCAGAAAGTGTAATATTGCGTTCATACGAGTGTTTCGAGCAGTATTCAGTAGCTTTGTGGTCTTAGTTACCAGTGGAATTGGGTTACCTGTGTATAATTAAAAATTATAAAGTCTATCAACATCCATCAAGTGTTTAATTAAAAAATAGAGGACGCTTTCTACACTCATAGCCCCGCACTAGGATTTTCTCCTGTGTCGCGGGTGCCATGGACACACACAGACGAATACACACCCAGACCCAGAACAAAAATCTAAATTCATCATTCAGATGTCAGTCTGGCCGGGAATCGAAACCGGAACTCACGGTAGACCGGTATGGTGACTGCTCCGCCACGCGGGTCGTCAATTGTAATAAATTATCATAACATACGTTATGAAGCAAAAATATGATCTGAATACAACCAGCTCTGTTACAAGGCCTGAGATGAGCATAGGGTAATTATGGTTTAGTAACCTCATATCCATCTATCTTTTGAGGTCCACTGCTGGAATTATCCAGCAATATAATAAAGAGGTCTATACCATCCCTAATTTGGTTACTAATAGCAACCGTGCCTGGTATAAATGGACGTTATATCTAGCGTGAAGCAGTTCTTGCGTTTCGTTGGAAGTGTGTGGTAGCCGGCTGATTTATATATGGCGAACATCTCAGTCCTCAGCCTTAGCTGGAGTAGCAACGCATCTGTGATCAATTATAGATAGAACCCCTGTTCTTTATGAAGTTGCTTACAGATGTTCATAGGCCGTTCATAACCATTTACTATCAGGGACTACTTCAATCTGATGAAAAAATGAAAACGCTGCTGAATATCTACTGAATTTTGTCTCTTAGTCTCTTTCTACGACGTCCACGGGATGAAAGTGAGAAGTGCTATTCCAGATTGATACCATACAGCGCCTTACAGTATTTTTACTATCATTTTTCACTATTTTGTATATATCAGAAGTAACAAACGATTTTCACAATCTTAACGCTTATTCCTCGTTCTTATCGGAGCGTATTGTATCGATACTGGTAATCTCGTATCGGTTCCGAGAATAAACAAGCTGTAAGTTTCACTACACGAACTTTAGTATAACCAATCTGTTACAAGGAAGTTCTGCCGCGTGTGGTGATTGTTATACAATGTCCTTGATACAAGTTCTATTTTCCAATATCGATCATCGCTAATATGTCACACACGCTTTCTACACGCCTTCTACATTCATAGCCCCGCACTAGGATTTTCTCCTGTGTCGCGGGTGCCATGGACACACAAATACGAATACACAAACCCCCAGACCCAGAACAGAAATCTAAATTTATCATTCAGATGTCTGTCTGGCCGGGATGTCGAGCATTATACATCGATATGAAATTATAATCAGGCCCTTTTTCTCTAGGCACACTGGGCACGTGCCCAGGGCCCCGAGATCGATTGGGGCCCCCTAGTCCCTACTGAAAAACGAAATGATAACCGATAGCAAATTTGCTCTCGCCCGAAAATCAGGTTTACCGATGCTTAATAAATATTAATATATAAAAATAGTTTATAACATATATTTAAATTTAAAAGTTTAAATGAAAATTATTAGTGAATTATTTTTATGTTGTCTTCGATCAACAGTTACGCTAGTAAGTCACGTTATTTGCATACTTTGCATACTGGGATGATTCCAATGATTTTGACAATCCTTACGATATTCACGGTACGCGTATTAATACTAATTTCTTTATTACCAATATTTTGACCCAGTTGTGTAGATCGTGGTGACAACTAAACAAGGTGTATTTTAAAATTGATTATATTATTATTTTATGTTGATATAAATATGGGCATTATATTTACAAATACGTCTAATATTTAGATACGTAATGTGACTCATACTAATATTGTCAAGGAGTACTAGAGCTCTTTACTCGCAGTTCGAAATAATTTTATATCGAATCTTATATTAAATACAAGGTAATATGCTTGTTAGATATATTTCTCAGTACCCAGTACTAGGTTTACCCAGTACAGGGGCCCTTTCTATGTGCTGTAACGTTAAAATCGAATTGAATAAAGTATTTTTTATTTTTTTATTTTCGAGAGAATATCTCGATACTCTCTCGATATTGATTCATTGACATTCATAATCTTGTATCGGAATACATGAGTTACGCAAATCACGTTTTCTTTGAAGTTAAAGCTAATCCATAACGCAAAAGTTCTACCGCAAGACGCATCCATCTATCTCCGTTAAGTGGCTTACCGCGGTATCGACCGCATTTTTCCATGGGATGAAATTCCATAAAAGGACGAAGGAGTTGTTTTATACAACGAGAATGCGCGAATAATCGGCTTGCGCAATAATTACGTGAATATTATTACATTCCAACATTTTCAATCAGCTTAATCTATGCTTATTTAATATAATAAAGCACAAGTTTGTTGTTTTGTTGAACGCGCTAATCTCACGAACAACTGGTTCGAATTGAAAAAATATTTGTGCGTTGAATAGTCCATTTATCGAGGAAGGCTATAGGCTATATAACATCATGCTATGTTTGTTTGATTGTTTTTTTTCTTATCTTGCAGAAATCACAGATACAAATACCTTTGTCGTCTGCAGCACGTAATACTAGTTTTTTCCTTTTAGGTTAATTGCTTTTTTGGACTTGACTTTTTACTTTTATAATGTTATATATTAAATTTGCATTTATAAATTTACGTTTGATATATTTTTCATCGCCGTTTAAGGAATTATAACTTTAATTTCCACATTTTTGGGAAGATTCTTTGGTTCCATATCTACTTCTTTTCATTAACAGAACTATTAAGAGCTATTTCTAGTTCGTCATCGTTCGTCGGCGTGGCTCATGTATATGAGCGTTTTATGATAGTCTTCAAGGCTAGCAATGTAGCTGAGGCGAACTAAAGATCGAATTTCGTCTCTACTTGGGTTTGATTACTTAGGCTCATGGCTGTATACCATATACTTTCCATATCATACCATACCTTCTACTGTCAGATGGACTGCATATTAGATTGCTACTTGAATTGCTCAAAAATCTAAATTCATAAGTAGTCCACTTTGCCAGCTATTCAAGGCTCAGGCATATAACGTCACTACTATGAATCGATTATTATTTATAGACAATGACATTTATATTTTCTTTAAAACTTGATACGTTAACGTAGGACGTTTTTCTTTCCAGGAATTTAAGGCTGTTTTTTATTGAGATCTCTTTGTCTTTAAATGTCACTGAATTCAAACGGAAAAGCAATTCCTTTAACAGGAAATGGGCGGGCATGAGGAAACGATAAATTGCTGAACCTTGTTGCAAAACTTTATTAATGTTATTGTTTTAAAAGAATATTGTAACAAAGACAGTGTCTATTGAGTAGTACTATTTGAAAATGTTCGTCGTATGAATTTCGTATGCCAGTCACCTAAAGGTTTCAGGGTTCAAAGCTTTTGCTTTTTGTATGTGCATGTAATAAATTGTTATCAAATATTTAAGAAGTTATGTGCATATTTTATTGAAACATCACTTGCTTCGAAGGTGCATGCATACGTCATGATGAAACCAGCATGCCTGAGTTACACTTTATAGTTGATTGTGATCAATCAAAACTATTCTCTTTTGGAGAGGAGACCTACTCGTATATGCACAGTGCCTAGTCATTACACAATAATGGATTAATAATGATGACTACTTTAAAATATAAAAAATATCTAAAGTTATTTATTTTAAAACTCCTTGTAAATCTTTATAGTTTCATGTAAAATGGAAATTTAATTACAGATATTGCGTATTATTGTGTGAAATATATAATACATGCATGTGCATTATCGGAAAAGTTACACATTGACATCTATCATGGCCGTGATATAAACTGTTTTCGATCAATTCGAAATTCAAATTAATAATGGAATGTATCTAAAATAAAATAAAAAGAAACATTTTTAGCAACTAACAAATTAAGAATTCGAAATGAGATTTCTTTACGGAATGTGTGTATATAAAATGTATATAAAAGTGCCTGCTGAAATGTAATTATAACAGTTTAAACAATTTAAATTCATTGTACATGCAGTATTTGTTTTTATGCGACGATATATTTTACGAGATTCAAAACATTTCCGAATCCCGGCTAGGAAAATGGATTTTTTAAATCGAATGGCTCAGTTTTATTGTGTTATAAAACCCTCACCATAATTTCTTTGAGAATTTATCGCAATTCCTAAAATATTTGGACTTCGTTTACGCCCAGTTGAAAAATTCAACGAGTATGTTATACACAGTTAAAAGAATTGTAAGATCGAGTACATTCAATGTACGCTAGAATTTCTACGTGAACTGGGACAGCATTTACTGAAGCGCACAATAAAGTTTTCGAGCCGCAACGTCTGACTTCGAGTGCACGATTTCTTCTACATGAAAAGGTGGTTCAAATCAGGCGTGTTTTACAGTTTCGAGAGGGAAAAATGGAGCTTGAAATGTGAATAGAATAACTAACATTAATTTTGAGGGATGGCAAATATATATCAACAGGAATTGCTGTTATAATATGCAATTAAATATGTTAATACCGGAATATGGATCAACTTTCAAGATAATAATACCATTTCTACACTCATAGTGATGACCCGTGTGGCGGAGCGGTCACCATACCGGTCTGACGCGCAGTGAGTTCCGGGTTCGGTTCCCGGCCAGACAGATATCTGAATGATGAATTTAGACTTCTGTTCTGGTCTGGGTGTTTGTGTGTCCATACACACCCACGCGTATACACACCCGTGTGGCACCCGCGACACAGGAGAAAAAAGTCTAGTGCGGGGCTATGAGTGTCGAAAGCGTGTTTAAATAGTCACTCTCTAAGTTTCACGATGTTGTGAAAGCCATATATACACAAAAAGACGTGTACATTAAAACCTAAACTGAGAACAGAACGAAATTAATGACATAGAAGTTTGTCTGAATGGGCGTTGGATTTGAAATCGTTTACTGCAAACTATCGCTCAGATTACTAGAATTGAATCTAGCTAGGTACTGAATGTGCAATCTTTTTTATACTCCTAAAGTCGGTACCATCACTCTATCACATTAAAAAAAAGGTTACTTGATTTCTGTACCATATTTGAATCGTATAGTTTTGTATGCGGGATTATTTTTCAAACGAGATTCCTTCTGAAGCATTCTCACAGCTCCGACATGAGGCGTTTTAAAAAAGGTGCTAAAAAAGAGCTCCTTCAAAGCTGGCGAGGCATCGGCGGATCTTTTGGTGTTGCAAATGTCTATAGCGAAGACCACTTGCCTCCATTCGGCCCGTAGCCTCTTATCAAATAAAAGACGGGAAAAAGTTTTTGAAACGGTATGACATGACATTTTTCATATTACGCTATAAAAAGTTATTGCTAAATTTCTTTTTAAATATACTGGGTAGCAATAAATTACAAGCTTATATATAAGTTACGACTTCAGTTTTAACGATTTTTGTATTTGAAGGAGAAATTGAAAACGTAGAGAAGCGCTTTTCCTGAAGCTGATGAAGAGAAGGAGGATTTAAGCAAAAGAAAACCTATTTGAAAGCACTTAGTTGTTATTTTCATTCTTAATCATTAATAATAGGACAATGTAATCATTGATTAAAAAATTATTTTAAGCAATATCAGGGACTTGACCCTGGTACTGTACCTTATCTTAAGTAATCTTAAGTAATTATTCTAATAATTGTAATAAGTAATTATACATATTTTACATAAAAATACTATAAATTATTGCTGCCCCTGAGAGTCTAGATAAAACAACCTATTTATTTGATTGGTTTAACATATATATAGCTAAAAACAGAATGTCCACATAGTTGCTATATTGTAGCAACTTATCGATAAGTAACATTTACGTAGCTTCAGTAACACCACGCTATGTTTGTCGATAGTTGGAAGATTTTGTGGGGTAGTCTATGCATATATGCATATGCATATGCGAAACAACATAAGCTCGACTAGCTCGACTACTCCTAGTGTCTGAATTTTTATCTCATCCAATGTTAATTGTTCGGAATAAATAAATATCATTTTTTTTTTCGACAAAAAGCGTAAAATGTCGTTTTATTTCAAGATCTTTTCTTGCATACGCTTAAGTGTGGTTACGCTATGGTTATCCTATTCTGTGAAACAATACATCAATTTACCTTCATTCACCGTATTGTTCCTTAGTAAATAAACATATTTACGTAATATTTGCTTATTCCCGCGGCTACGTTTGCAATAGTCACATTTATCACGGTAATAAGTATCCCATGTGTTAATCTGGGTCATAAACTATCTGTGTGTTAAATTTCGCGCAAAATCCGACCACTCGTTTTGTGTTGTAGAGTGAGAAACACACATTCATCCTCACAAAATTTCGCATTTATAATATTAGTATGATTATACAGGAATTAATACCTTTGAGCTGAATCGATTGACGTACGTGAAGTTAAATTGAACACATAATCGCTTATCGGAATAAGGAGCAATTGGATCCTTCTGGGTAATTTGATTCGGCCCAATTAAACTGGGGCCCAAGTTTCTGAGAGGGGTTTAAAAAGTTGTAAACTACGATAAATTATGAAGGTAGTTTGGAGGGCGGCTGTCGGGTTTGGTTTCGATTTCTGGTGGATTTGTCCCCGGAACGCGTTGTGGGAACTTTGGCTCACTTCCAAATGGCTCTCGACCATTCCCACGCCCTAATTTCATCCGAACTAAAAATTATATGAGTCGTGACAAGACTGTAAATCTAGACTTAACTAGTTTTTTCACTCATATTACGTCTAGATATAATAGAAGATTAATTTTATGTCTAATAACGTCTGCCGAAAACGAAATTAAGTTACTTTTTTATGTGCTAGTCACAAAAATTGTTATCTAATTTCATAGATATTAAATGGCTATCATTTCAAAGAACGTAGGCCCATAGTTAAAACTGAATTTATGGTACTTTAAATTAATTCACTACCAAAATGTTAACTTATTTTTAGCGCAAAATTTCATCAAAATTGACCGAGAAATTTAGATTATCTCATTTAGATGCATAAACAATGTGAACATCATTTCACACTTTATTTGTGTAAACTTAACTATTTATGTAAACATAGATTCATAAGAAAATACAGCATTGAGACATCTTTTTCATGAAAAATAAACTCGTTCAGAAAACAAAGCTACACCAGGATAAAATGAGAGGAGTGAAAAATATACACGATTAAGACATCGATTACTGGGCTGAGGCACATTAATTTATGCACTTCGCTGGCTCCTCTGTTATATTCCTTTTTTGTATCCGGCCCCGAGATTTAAAAGAAAACAACGCGTTCATCGGTGACTGCTTTTACCATGAAAAAAAGACTTAAAAAGTATTTATAGCTTCGAATTAATTAAGGACAAAAATAGTCCAACATAATCGAATTAGATATTTTGTATGATAATATATTTTCAAAGATTATTTTTGGAATTAGTACCTCAAATAGTTTTGTTTACTTTATTTAGAATATGAAGTTTTGTTTTTTTGAGAAAAGTCATATTAAGTTGTGTTGGTTTTTCGATTTTAATAAATTAATAAAAAGTAAATTGTATGTTTAATAAAAATGAGGTAAATGTCAAGATGAATCTAATACGAGTATGACAA
The DNA here is from genome assembly GCA_018249915.1 of Cecropterus dorantes dorantes. Taxonomy (NCBI): domain Eukaryota; kingdom Metazoa; phylum Arthropoda; class Insecta; order Lepidoptera; family Hesperiidae; genus Cecropterus; species Cecropterus dorantes. Next base: position 9,586 of record DWLI01005005.1, read on the forward strand.
GGACATTAAGAGATACTGTTTTAGTAGGTATATGGAGCATTTTGTTAATGGTAGCCCAGATATTGCCGGGATACGATTTAGGCACTGGGACGACTAAAGCAACCTTACCTTAAAGATTCAGGGTAAAATGGATGTAGTTATAATTTTTTTGTAAGTTTTAGGTCATAGATTAGCATGTATTAACTAAACATTGACTGATATTGATATAATGATAAAGCATGTTAGTAGAACGAAAGGTACAAAAAGGTAGTTAAAAGTACGCTTTTTTAAAGGAGGTATTCTATTAATCATACATTCCAAAGGGTTTACGCTACGGGATCTGAACAAAGAGATTCGGGGATTGTCTGCCTTTGTTTCGTTTGTGTCAAATAGTGACACAACAAATTGATTACTTTATGTACTTTACTTAACAAAGTGTCATGTTTTATAGAGATGTTTTTTTGTTACTTTTTTATATTTAAACCTAACGGTAAAGCAGGCTTCCTGATGAATAGTAATCACAGTCACTTAAGAACATTTGCATAATCAGGAAAGACGGCAATATTTACGTTAAATAGTCTTTTTTTATTGTTTTTAAAAGCTTTAAAAGCTTACTAATATAAATAACGAATGTTTGTGAGGATGTGTGTGTTTGAAACTCCTTCATGTAAATACTACTACCCGGATTTCGGTGAAATTTGGCACACAGATAGTTTATGACCTGATTTAACTCATAGGCTACTCGTTTCCGTGGTAAATGTGAGCGAAGCGGCGGAGATTAGGTAGTGTTTAATTGTTTAAAAGAGGTAGAATCAGTGTAGTTTTTTCTGGGGTACC
>DWLI01005006.1:0-10400 GCA_018249915.1 Cecropterus dorantes dorantes
CGGGCTCCACCCAGGTAATCGGCTGGACCCACCGCACCGTCTGGTCTTTACGGCGGTATGCGACCACATATACTGCCATCTTTCCCGGAGTCACCTGGCTGGACGGTTCGAGCTCCCACTCTCGCCGCCGTAGTCACCGCATTTGGCACGCCTGTTATTAACTGCTGTAGGTGTTGATGTTACACAGAGAGATGCTACTGCACCTCTCCTGAATTTTATCCCTTTCACGCCTCCTACGACTTCCATGGAAAGACGGAAAGTGGTGAATGTCATTGGTACCTACTATTTGTACAGTTTTACTTGCGCTATAATTGCCTCCATAATTTATTCATGTATCATGAGTTCCAAGAACAAAAAAAAAGACAATACGAGTATACCTATACACAGCACATTAATCTAAATCTAAATAAAAAATCCATCATTTGGGTGCCTGACCGGTAAGGGATCGAACGCAAAACGCTTATCAAACCGAAGTTTGATTGCTCCACAAATTCAAGGACACCACATTATTTTTCATTGTGTTATATATTTGAATTTTATAAATCATGATGTACAACTTTTCGTAGTTGCTACGTAGCACTTACTTCTACATATGCAAAAGCCGATTGCAATGCGAAATATTTAATATACACTGGTAACATTTTTGTGAGCACTTAAAATTGCAAATTAAATACCATAATAAAAAATATTGATTAGCTCTGAACTGAAGCTGAATCATTTATTTAAAAAAAATCAACACGTAGATATTTAATTGTGTTTTCATTGAACACTTATACACACAGACACACACACTCATAGACCCGCACTAGGATTTTCTCCTGTGTCGCGGGAGCCGTATATACACAAAGATGATTAAACAAACACCCAGACCCAGAACAGAAATCAGAATTCACCATTCAGATGTCTATCTGGCCGGGAATCGAACCCAAAACCCACTGTGCGTCAGACCGGTATAGTGACCGCTCCGCTACGTGGCTTATTTTTTCATTTTTTTCAATTGAAGCTGATTTTTTATTTAAAATTTAATTATTTTAGCCGTAGGGCAAAGAAACAATCACAGTTCACTGTGTTGGAACAGATCAGTGACGCAAGAGTAAGCAGGTTGTGCAACGCCACGCTATATTGTTTTGGTTGTTTGCCAATAACTTTGCGTCGGGTTCAAAGAACGTAGGAATGATACCCGTGTGGTGTTGAAGATTGTAGGTTACTATAAAAGTATGCAGTGCATAGGGTTTTGGGTTCCTGCCTGTATAGGGACGTCTTACTCTCTGGGTCTCTCATATGCTACGGTTAAATCAACATATGGCCGGTGGGCAAGGATTTTCGGGCCACGAGAAGCACTCTCTTTACCAGGCAAGGAGGTCGAATACCTCCCGGATCCTTACCGTCTACCAATACGCACTTGGCCAGCGCGGTGGCCTATGGCCTAAATCTCTCTCATTCTGAGAGAAGACCAGCAGTGGGACGATAATGGGTTGATAATGATGGGTTTTGGGTTCAGTTCCCAACCAGGCAGGCATCTAAGGGTGGCATTCCGATGTTGTTGACCGCGACTGGCGACACGACATACGACCACGATCGGGTCGCTCATACCATTATTTAGTATAAATATTTATGCAATAAAGAACGACGGCGTCTCTTGATAGCTACGACCAGATGGAGCAACGTGGTCACTTCATTTGCTTATTGGTTAACAATTCGGTCTTTGAACTTAAGGATTTGATAGCTGAATCGCAAACACGGACCTCTAATTTTTAAAGTTATGTGCCTAAAAAAAAATATTATCACTTGCTTAAAGTTAAAGGAAAAAAAAGTGTGCAAATATTCACAAATGAGAATCGTTTAAAGAGAATTAAGTCCACAAAGTTGTATGAAGTCTATCTACTGAATTCTTCTTACTCGGGCCTAGCAGTGGGATAGTCAACCCATTGACAACGAGCGGTATAAAATGTATCCCCATAAACTTAAAAAGTCATCTGTTCCTCAAAAGATTACAGTCAGCCTTTGCTGCCGTGCCGTGGCAGAAGAAAACACTTTTGCCTATATTTTTACTGATACAGCTAATGTCTGCGCGGTAATTTTACGGTAGATAAAAATAAACAACTATTAACATATTTTATGTTTTATGTGAAACATCATTTAGCATTAGAAAAGAAGCACAACAATAAACTTCAAAAGTTATAGTATTTTGATTACAGACAGACATACTTCCACTTTATTTATTAACATATTATTTCACTGTAATAGTATATCATTTGGATAGATTTGTACATCACGAGAATCCATTTGGTTTTGTTCTAATTGCAAACAAATGCAATTAATCACTATGCCTAGCACAATCGTAACTCTTGACCGCATTACGTATATTAGAGAAGTCATTTGGAACTATTGATGTGCATCCGGTGATCCATCTTCTTTGATAGTGGATCGTAAAACGTAAAAAATAACATAATTATTGTTCTTGAGGTACCTAATTTTAGATTCGGTACGTTTGTGTACACTCAACACTATCGAGTGGGTTGAATGACGAAACACACTTACGATTCTTTTGTAAGAAAGAAGTAGCAAAGGAGCTTTAAGATAGCAGATACCAAAATAAGGTGTTAGAACGAGTAGGTAAGTATTTGTAGCATGAAGCATTTCTTGCGTTTTGGCTGAAGGGTGTGGTTGCTGTCTCTCTTTATTATGAGGCGCTAATATAGTCCTCGTGACAGTGATAGCAACAACACATCTGTGATTGATTACAGATATAATTTCCATTCTATATAAAGTTGCTTAAACACATCTATTAGCGGCAGTGACCACTTACTCTCAGGTAGCGTGCATGCTCGTTTGCTACTTCTAAATTATAGAAAAAAATGGACATCTAAAACTAACTTCATATAGACCAGGGGTTCTATCTCAAGTCAATTAATGTTTTGCTATTCCTGAGGACTGAGACAGCCGCCTTATATATAAATAAGCTAGCACGTCCTTTTTCTTACCTCTCACTAGGATTGCCTATATAATGTGAATAAAACTGAAGAAGGTAATAATCTTAAAGTACGTCGTAAGAAGCTACTGAAAACTCTCTCGGGGCTACGGGCGACGAAAGTAAGAGATCGAACCGTTTGGGCAAAGCGCAAGAAAGTATGTGTATCTTCGTAAACATCCAAAGATGTAGGGCTTCAGGGAGTACACCGAGCAGAAACCGAGAGAGATGGGGCGGTAAGACTCCTGTACGTTTTCGATACCTTTTGATTAAATTTCTTACACGCCACACGATAGAAACTAAAGGGAATGATGCTTTAAACCAAACCGTCCTGTATACTACGTGATACACAAATGTGTATGAGAAATGACTTGCAAACTTTATGAAAAATTAATACACACTAAAAATATAATTATAATACTTAAATATAGTGCACAGCGGCTCATTTCGACTGAGCAACGGAACTAAATTCGCGTAATAAAATACGGATTAATATCGTGCAATGCAAACAATTCATAAATATGTATGCACGATGATAAAACCAACTCGTGTTTTCTCGTAACGGTAGGCACTTGTTTTAAATTATGAAATTTGATAACGCTATAATATAACGGTCGGAGCGAAATATTTGTACAGATAGAAAATGATAAACACGTAATGAGATGTGAGACGAATTAAACGGTTTAAATAGTGCTATAAGGTAGAGCTACTTATACAAGCTACGGAGCATTTACCAGGTAGTAGAACCATGTAGTTCCGGGGTTAGAATAGGGCTACGGTATTCCCTGCCTGTTCTAAGAGGCGACTAAAAGGGGCTTCCGGGGTTGTAGGCGGCAAGAATGGGAGCTCGAACCGTCCAGCTAGGTGATCCCGAGAAGGACGGCGATATGTGTAGTCGCATACCGTCGTAAAGACCAGACCGTGCGGTTGGTCCAGCCGCTCACCTGGGTGGAGCCCGACGGGGCAACACGCTCAGAGGATTCCGGTTGCGTTCCTTTGGAGATCCCGGAGTCGTCTTTACAGCGTTGAGGACGGCCACCGAGGGGGTTTTAGTACGGTAAAAATCCCACATAACCTGGCGACGCTAGTAGGAGCGACGCCAGGTTATGTAGAGTACGTCAGGTACCATTTGAAGGTTTCCCCCGTAAACAAAAAAAAAAGGTAGTAGAACCAGTGAAGTTCAACGGGCGAGGTACCACTGCCACACCCATTTCTAACGTGAAGAAGTTCTTGCATTTCGGGGGAAGTGTGATTGCTCACTTATATATGACGCGACCATCTTATTCCTCGTGAGTAGCAACGCATCTGTGATCAACTTCAAATAGAACCCATGTTCCACTTGAAGTTGCTACAGATGTCCACGAGCGGCAGTAATCACTTACTACCAGGAGCACTACGTGCTCGGTTGCTACATCAATCTAATAAAAATCGCATAACCGAGTGTGCTATTTTTGCCTTAGCAAAGTGGTAGCAACGCGTCTATGGCCGAAAGTCAGGATACTAATCTCACCTGGGACTTATTATTGGCGACAGGCGACAGTTGGTACTTACAATATTTATATGTATATTATTAGGTGTGCTACGCGGTTTCACCCGCTACTAAATAAGAAAAAAAAAAAACAAACAAACAGCATCATATTATAAAGCCTATAGCTTTCCTCAATAAATTGACTATTCAATACAAAAATAATTTTTAAAGTCGAACCAGTAGTGCCTGAGATTAGCCCGTTCAAGCAAACAAACTCTACTACTGTAAAATGACTATACTACTTAGATGTAGGTAAGCTTCATCGTATCTTTACCAAAACCTACAACACTTCCTTATATATTTTGCCTGATATATTCCATATTTATAATCGTGTACGATATACTCGTAATCATGACAATTACTGAATTCCTTATGAGTAGCACTAGTATTTTATATTTTCCCAAATTCAATTGTAGATCCAGCATTAAAATATGTAAAATTAGTTGCGATTATTCGACGATTTTTTCGACGACGACGACGATCGACTCGTAGTTAAATTATTAAGAAACTGAAGAAATGTAAGCCGATTTTTCCGAAGCATAATGAGACTATAAATAATGAGGTACATCTTATGTGCATTTAAGAAAGCAGGTGTACAAGACACAAATTGCACGCATATTTAATATACTAACCTACTAACAGTATAATCAGATGCAGGCGCGCACTACTTAGAAACAAAAGCGCCTCATCACCATATTCATATATGATGCGCTATAAAAATTACCAACAGAAACTAAGAACCATTAAAATCCGCACTGTTTCACCGACATCATTACGAACGAGAAAATAATAATTTATTGCTCATAACTTATGCGTATCTATTAGAACGATTAGAATAATTTATTGGCGTTCGATTTTAACATCGATACTTAGTACGCAGTGCTCAGTCATGCGTTTATTTTTATGTATCGAATTGATACAGTAAACGGGTGTGCATTCCACCTGATCTTAGGCGGTCATCACTAGTTACGAAAAGTCTCCGTTTTTAAGACCTATTAAAAAGCCTCGACTCATTTTTAACGATTCTCGACTTGATTAGAATTTTAAGTCTTTACTTTTAAGTCCTAAGAATAAATACTAAGCCGGAGTGGTAACGGGCCGGTCACATCGCTCGAAGGACCGATAACCGAGGGGGAAGAGAGGTCCTCGAGTGGCCCTCGACCAGGTGGACCGATGATCTGAAGAAGACAGCGAAGAACCGTTGGATTCAGAAGGCACAGGACCGGGTGGAGTGACCGTTAGGGGAGGCCTATGTCCAGCAGAGGACCTCGAAAGGCTGATGGATGGAAAAAAAATAAAATCCTTAAGACTGAGTCGTCTCCAAAAAAGACACGGCAACTGAGTCTTCATTTGAGAGTCGAGGCGTGTATAATCGAGTCCGGTCTTTTTATAAGACTTAAAAGACCAGGTCTCTTTCATCACTAATTATAACCGCTCATAGTGTGTAAATCATGTGAGTGGTAGGTAGTGGTGGTATGTAGTGATACGATACCGGAGGCACCGGTTCGGTTTGCATGTTCGTTCTTGCCGCAGACGTGTAAGATGTGGAATGAGCTTCCTCCTGAGGTATTCCCGGAGCGTTATGACATGGGGCTCTTCAAAAATGGTGCGAAAAGAGCTCTCCTTCACAGCCGGCGATGCATTGGCGACTCCTCTGGTTTTGCAAATGTTCATAGGCGACGGTGACTACTTTCCATCAGGAGGCCCGTCTGCCTTATCGTTAGGTTAAAGTATAAAAAAAATCTTAACTGTATATTTTGTATGAATTTCTTCAAACAAAATATACAGTTCTTATCTCTCCTCAAAAGTTACCAAATATCACTTACGCGGTATTGTTATATAAGCGAAGATAAATTTATGTTCAAAATTTTCCAAGTTTAAATTTTTTATTTGTTCAAAATTCCATCGAGTTTTATCTCGCATGATTTCCACCATACAGTCACTATTCACTTTAAAATTCACACATGCAGCAGTTGGGGAACGAGCTTCGCGACAATTTGCGTATTTTACTCAAAATAAAGTAAAATTTGCATGCGGTCGCCGTGCAGTCAAAGAGCGTAAAATTTTTGCTAATTTTATTTTCGATTCTCTCGAGTGTTTTTGGGAGTTATTCTTAAAGCTTGGGACAGCGACAGTTATGAAAAATCAAATAAAGCTTTACATAAAATACGAAACAGGTTTGATCAAAAATCTATGTACATTCCAATTCTAATATACAAATGTTTTGTGAAATTGTGTGATCGAATGTTGTTGAATGAGTTTCAGACCAACTTAGATTAATTTCTCAAAACACAATTTGAATACTGATTTTAAGGTTGAACTACTTTTGAACTCGATTCTCTGTCGAATTATTAAAATTTATACTTCTCACAAAATAATAAGTTTATTGAATTATCAATTAATCAATACAGGAACTTTACCAAAAAAAAAATTGAAAGTACTAAAAAAAAACAGAAAAAAAGTGTACCAAAACAATATAAAGGTATACATATACTTAACACATTTGATAGTGAATTTTTCGATAGAATTATCTTTGTAGGTAGGTACTGGTATGTAGGCACTGGCTATCGAAAAACGTAAATAGCCTCTCATTCTCATAGATCTACACAAATTGCATAATATATTGAATGATTGTTGCATTTGTGAATTTTTCAGATTTTACGAAATCCCTCTCAACTTTCATCAAATTTGCAGTGTATGCTCCAATTTTAAACTAGGATTGTCAAAGGTAGTAATATCATCAAAACATTTTTGATTTTTGGCCCGAAAAAAGTTGTCAACGATTTCCTCATCCTCTATGGTCACTGGTTCTGCAGAGCATTTTCGACAATAGAAAAACTAAAGTTCTTTGCTTTATGTTTTTCGAATAAAAATTTAATACTGTTCTAGTGCACCAAAATAAGACAAGGTAAGCTTACTCGATTCTAATGAAATAAAAGCATATACGAGTATGTAGTATATGAGGTACATTATTTTAATGAAGAATACATAAGTTTAATTATCTATGTGCGATCACTAAATCGCTTCATTGGTCAGATCGCTCCAGCATAAATTTACTAGTTGGTTAAAATCGTGAGGTTAGTCTTGACATTTTTGCCGCATATCGCCGGCTGCCGTGCGGCAAATATATTAACCAGAGTTGGTTATACTTTGGTAGTTTAGGCTATTAGTACTCTGCAACTTATCTGAATCGACGTTTATACAATCGAATTACGCCGGCCTAGCCGTGAGGCGAGAATCCACGTGTAAATAGTGTAAAAATCCCTCTCAATACGATTAAAGGTATTTTGATTGATTTGATATATGTATTAACTTTGTAAAATAATAGGCGTCTTAATTTCAGCCTTATTTGGGGGTTGATCTCACATGTCATCAGATGGACTATAGAGTTATACATATGATACTTTTAGTTATGAATAGAATAATTAATCAGACATTAGTATAGTTTTACGCCACTGCATCATAGGAGGGTAATATTTTTCGAACGTGTATATGTGTGTGTGTTTGTATGTATTTATTTATTTCTGCCTAATAACACCACTGTGTTCTGGTCTGAAGGGTGTGGTAAGGGAGACATACTTTCCGAGGCATTCCATGTTAGTCCTCGGGAGTACATCAGTGGCTAACCTTAGGTGAGACTTTGATCTTACCTAGGGTTGATTACAGATGTCCATGGGAGGCAGTAGCCACTTACCATCAGGTGGGCTGCTTGCTCGTTTGCTACTTCCATACTATAATAAAAATATGTATGTATGTCCATTTCACATGCCCTACAGTACACATTTATAGACACATTGTCTATGTTTTTGGTGTTTTGCGCTCTCCAATTAACAATAGACATTATACTTTTGTTTCGTAACGATTAAAATCTTTGTTTTATGCTGGGTTTATGTTTAAGTGCTGCTTCCTTTAATGTTTCGAGTGCAGTCCTGTTCAGCCTTTCTACTTTTGTTTCATTTTGCAGTTTAATTTCCATTCCATTCCATTGAATGAAATATCTCTGTTAGAACTCGCTTTGTCGAGAGGTTTTCTGACGAAGTTTGCGAGGTTTTGATGGATGTACAAATGTTCCATTATCATTGACATCTGGTTTAGTTAGAAGTAAACTGAACTTAGAACTAGTGCATGTAAATCTTTTAGTTGAATAACAGTTTAGTTGTATGTTTAAAGTATATGAATGTAGATTGATTAAGACCACCATAAGACGTATAAGGCCAGATACCTAATTAACAAAGAAACCGACCAAGTGTGATTCGCGCACCAAGGGTTCCGTATTTATAAATTCGGCAAAAAACATGATTGTTGTATATGATATGGAATATGGGAGTTATTTCTTGTTATAGCGTATATATTATTGCGCGTTGTTATAGGCAACACAAATAAATTATCTCTGTTATTGTCTAGCTATCATGGTTCATGAGAAACAGTCTAGTGACAGACAGAGGGACGGTCGGGCAACGGAGTTTTGGTAAAAGCGTCTCGTTTTATCCTTTGAGTATGAAACCTTTTTACCGCTTTTTGCTTAATAGTTGCACAACTATCGACGAATGGCAGTTCATGACAATGACATGCTATCGCCTAAACGACATGCTAGTCAATGTCACAATCGATAGGTCGATAGGCAAAACAAAAAATCTATAACGATCCAATTGACTTCATACGCATCGACGTCGACTAAACTGTTTGATCATCATAAAATCATACAAGCACGCAACTCGATTAAACTATTTGATATAACAATTGTGTACATGCACTAGGCTTTAGAATGATATTTTTATTATAGTATGGAAGTAGCAAACCAGCGTGCAGCCCATCTGATGGTAAGTGGCTACTGCCGCTTATGGACATTTGTAATCAACCCTAGGTAAGATCAAAGTTTTACCTAAGGTCAGCTACAGACGCGTTGCTACTCCTGAGGACTAGGATGGAATGCCTCGGAAAGTATGTCTCCGTTACCATACCCTTCAGACCAGAACACAGCAGCACATAATACTGCTGTTATTAGGTCTTCATCTAACAAAAATAATGTAAAAAATCAAATAACTTTTACATTCTACTTATCACCTTGCATAAATAACGCAAGTGAAACATTAACTAATAATTTTAGAAGGTTTGGTTGTAACGTAATATTGTTATAAAATTTGCGCGGTTTTAGTAGCTTAGCGGTAACGGTGACGTCCTTCAGCGACGTTGCAAAATTAAGAAAGGATTAAAACTATTCAACGATCGAGATAGGGTTTCCCAAACTTATGTATCCAGTATCTCCACGTACCCCTAATAAATATGATCATATTAAAAAAATAGAACTAAAACTTAATTATATAAAATAACGCTGTAAAAAGTATGGAACAAGAAATCATTTCTATATGATGTTCAGAAAAGAATCATACAATATGCTGCTGATAAATCATGAAAAATCCTGCTGATAAAGTTTCAAAAGACTGTGATGGTTTCCTTCTGAACCTCACTTTAAGAACAAAAACTACATATCATATATATTTTTTTTGAAATCTTTAAGAAAAATTCACACTATGGCTTCTAAATGGCTGGCAAATTCACTTTATGGCTTCTAGAGAGCAATATTGAAATTACCGTGACGTGTCATAGCCTATAATTAGCAGACGATTAAAGTAGCTAAGACGATAGGTCACACGTGACAACTTTGATAAGTAGTTTAAAAGTTACAAGGAAACAAATGAATACACTTTGCAACGTACATACAAACCGGTTAAAATCGGCACACCTTTTTGCTTTGCCGTAGACGGACACAGAGATATTATTAACTAAAAGATTCACGATGGGGAAGGAAAGTCTTCGAGCGGCGACCACGTCTAGGCAAAAGGAGCACAGGTCGCCCCCCGACCAGGTGGACCGATGAACTGAAGAAGACATCGGGAAACC
>DWLI01005007.1:0-10400 GCA_018249915.1 Cecropterus dorantes dorantes
GGTGTACCAGAATTAGAAGTTTGTACCGTAGTCAACTACGACGAGTGCGTCGTAGTGTGGATTTACCTACCACATATGTAGTGTGTACCATACCAGTCTAATATGCAATGGGTCCTAGATTCCATCCTTAGCTAGACTGATGAATGATGAATTTTGATCTTTCTTCTGGATCTGCGTGTGGATGTCTTTGTGTGTCCATGGCACCCATAACACAAGAGAATATCCTAGTGACGGAATATAAGTGTAACATGGGTTATGATGGTGCATTATGTAACTCGCAATTTCAAAGTCAAATACATCGAGAAAAAAATTGCCACAAAACACTGAAAATGAACAACAATGTTTGCCACATTGCCACTAGTCCATTCTCTGTTACCTATTAAAATCCAAATGGTTGTTAAATTCCATTTCGAAAAGTGTATAGCTAAGTAAAATTCATTCTGTGGAGTGGAGGGCGGACGACCTTCCGCCGAACGTGGGCGAGCCCATGACACAGTTCACGAGATGCCACCACGAACGATTATTTCTGTCACACCGTTTCCACGTAAACATACGGCTACAATGTCGCACCTCAGTGTTGCCAACTCATTTGACGATTCCCCTAAAATTATGAAACTGATCAGTCAATTTAATTATTTTTGAACCTTCAACTCAGAGATATATAGAATTTGATATTCTTAAATGGTACCATAAATTCATTACTTCTAGATTTATTTTCATCAAAATTGCGAATAAGTTATCTTTCCCATATTTTGAAAAATTTTCCCATTCCCATATTTTGAATATTTTGGATCTCTCTTATTAGTTAAATAATAAAGTTAACCAATTTATACTTCCAAACATTTCACAAGGATTATGTGACACTCTCTTAAATTCCTTAAATTATCATTAACTTCAGAAGGAAATTTCGTTGTGTTGGTTACTTTACCTTGTTTTATTTTTGGTGTCTAAAAGCAGGCAAATCCTAGCAGGTTTAACAAAGTTGCCAATAGGAACTCGGGCTCCGAGGTCGTTCATTTTAAACAATGCGCCATAAAAATATTATTTGCTGTTTCCATCAACTCGACCGCATGAACGACTAGACATTTGCAAGACCGGTACTATATGTTTATTTTTGATAGCCCAACCGATACATTCCATATTACATTGTAAGTTTAAAACGGCCGCAATTTACATTTGAATTGCTTTATAAGCTATACTTTTAAAAACAATCATATAACGGCTGATCAGCCACTTGATCATTATCTACTCGGTTTTAAATTTACACATTGATTGAGCTTTTATATATTAGTCTTATTCAAAAATAATACAAGTCTTTTTGCTATGAGACGCCAGCCTCCTTAAAATTCCGAATGTATGACATTGACAAACAATCATTTCATTTAATAAAAAAATAAGAAATGTTTCATAAGTGAGTTTAATAATGAATGTGGGGGAAATATTTGCCATTGGTAGGAACAAATAAAATTATAAGATGATAAATGAGCTACCATTCTCAAAAATAAAAAATATCACTCAATTTTACGCTATTAAATACTGGAAGGTATATGGAAATTTGACCAACCCTTTTTCATCTTGACCATCAGAACTTACGTGTATATCATTATCGTGGTGTGAGTGATAAATATATTTTTCCATTGCCTCTCAGTAGGATGTCATTTATAAAAGTTTTTGCTCGTTACCGAGGTCTGGTCACGCGGCTAAGAGGCCCTGTCGGTGCGATCACTTCACGCCACAGGTACTAAAAACACTACAATGTGTACAACCAGTATTTTATTTTAAATATAGCCTCGTACTATACTAGGCATGTGTACATATGTGATAAGTGACATTTATGCAAAGGAAAATTATTATTGACGGTCACGTTTAAACGTATTAAAAGTTATTAAATTGTTTATTAAAGATTTTTGTTTTGCCTACTATTCATTGCAGCCTCATTTAGCTTGACTTAGTCAGAACATAAGATTATTCTCGAAGAATGGTTTTGGTCCCGATTTACCAGATTTCTAAATCATCCGTCTTCAAAGAATAAATGGTTGCTTATCGCATCATCATTTTCCACTTATCTCTTTTTAAAATAGTTAGATACATCAAAGACCACCTATAGGAATGCGTCTCTAGATTAAAAAAGTAAAAACCACAAAATATCAACCGACCGTACATGACCACGAAAATTCAATATTACGCAAGCAATATTGGTACACTTTTTTAAATCTTCACGGATATCTAATCAGGGCGGTTGTTTGGTGTGAAATTCGTCGAAAACAAAGGTTTTCTTTGTCATTCGTTGATAAGCGTTTCGTGGCGGCTTATCTCGTCCGATACCCGGTCAGTGAACCCCGCGTTCCCGGATGGCTTGGCACATTAAACTACAAACATCGTGATTTCGTAGGTCACACAAACAATTAACCTTCTTACGACAGAGGGTCGGTGTGGGTGTTATTTTTAAAACTTGTTATGCTGGCCAAAAAATAGGGCCTTGTATACTAGTGCGTATACAAGACCTTAATTTGAGATTGGAATTGTGACTGATTTATGAAAGTATTTTTAGGGCTTTACCTACCTTCGTTCTGTAGGCCCTATGATTTCTACAACGCCTACAATCCCGAATACCAGAAACTGTTTATAATTGAGCCTAGCTCCACTTCGCAGTACAATAATAATATGTACATTCGTATGATCACCTATTTTTAACATTTCAAGTCCCCGAGCTCATGTTTACATAGAGAACAATCTAGAACAGTAGTCATTTACTAGTACAATAATAGTTCTCACTAGTATTATTATACTATAATTATATTTATTAAGAATATTGGTACGAAATTATATAATTTGTTCGTACGGCGTAATATTCCATCGATTACTTCATCTCAAATTGTTATTTCTGTCTCAATCTGCGCGGCGTGTCGTCTCTCGACCTACTTTAACAGTACTCAATTTTCCTCCTTTACATGACCTGTATTTTCCTGTAAATACGATGTTAATGACCTAAAAACGTAACTAGTTATGACTTAATTTGCTGGTTGAATAACCTGTTTACGGTTTAGTTAAATGTGGACAAAATTGCTTTTAATATTTATTAAGTGTGGAAATCTCAGTTAACGTGTGGTTAGGGCCTTGAACAGATTGTTACCTAGTGTCTTATTATAAAACACGTTATCAGGTTAAGAACAAGAAGTCGTTGACCTAGTTGGTAGTGAGCGGGTCTTAATTAGCCCTTTATGACGACCGCTAAACGGACGATAACTTTGCTGACGTCACTTTGACATGCCTTGACCCAGTTTCTCGATCTGTACAACAATTCCACGGAATGAGGTTAATTGAATATGTTTTTCATAACTAAACGATCAATAGTACTACTAAGTGTAAAATGTTTATGTAGAAAACCAGGTGTCTTTTTAAATACTCCTACGTCGAATTGTATACACAATTCGTTTTATCTTCGTAGTGGATCTATTGAGGAACTGAGGAGTAATCGATAATACGGTAATATAATATAATAAGATGATAAGATGATGCATAACTTTGTTGCCTTCATAAGATCTAAATATAAGTAAAGAGTGGCGAACTGTCTCAAATATTGACAAGTAATAGATTTTGCGTAATGAATTTCAACTCAATTACTGTGATATTTCAAGTGATTCAGTACTAAGTTGTACAAACCGAAATAAGTCATATTTCTTTGTACATACGTATTATGCGAACGTTTCATATAGTGTTATTTACTTGCTATCTACCATTTGTAATAAGTGGTAATTCTAATATCGTTAGATTATTATTTCTCTTCGTAAAAGTTGTAATTGGATTTTCTTTTGTTTATTTACGTTAATAAGAATAAGTTAGTTTTCCTCATAAATACATAAACTGCATAGAATGGCCTCTACAAAACACGAAAACATGCCATATAAAGGACATTAAAATTCTGACCAAAAGTGTGCGGCCTACTTGTAATCGTTATCAACTCGTGATGGTGTCAACGTTTCTCGGAGCGTTGAGCTAGAGGTCGCTGTTTACAGGGCAAGGGCACCGATAGAGCGCAGCATCTATAATCTATAAATGTATGATTTATTGTTACATTAGGTTTATCTGTTGCAACACGTTATCGATGCAGCTGTCTGGCATACATTCGGCTGTTTAATTTTAGTGAGGATTCCAGGCGGCATTAATTCTAATTATATCTCCCTCTCTTTTCTATTTACTTACCCATTCCGATGTTTACTTGAAAAGGCGCGTCGAAGCGTGGGTGCATACGTCGCTTATACTAAATTAGGGAGAAGACAGGGATAAAAAATCGTGTTACTATTTTGTTGGTTAGGAATGAAAGAGATGGATTCAAAGTCAATAGTGTGGGGAATAGTGCGGTGTCCATTACGTTCACCTATGTACATTTTACGTTTTCGTGTGTTTAAGTCTTGTCCACTTTCTAGTTTCGGCAATGACGAAATGCTATGTACGTGACGTGCTTTAAAGCTCATAAATATTTAGTTAAAACAACTAGAAAACACGCTTCCATCACGCATTAAAAATATAATATACTTAAGTAATGTTAGTGACGATACCAATATTTTAAATGTTCGCGGAGTAAACATAAAGGTTTATTAGTAGCTGCTAAATAGTTCCATTAGCCATCTTAATAGGCTTCATTGTGATAATGGGTTACTTGGTAATCCTCGTTATCAGGTGGAACTCATGAAATTAAATCATATAAGCCCAATACGAAGTTTTCTGTTGAGTTCCACCATCTACATCCAGACTTCATCATTAGATTAGTTTCAAGATTCAAAATTTTTGTATTGCATCTAAACTACATGTACATAAAAATACACTCGAATTTAGAACCTCCTTCTTTTTTGAAGTCGGTTAAAAAGTTTCATTTCGATATGACAATAAGAATTAGGTAAAATTTGACTTACAATATATAACAGTGTTTGTTAGTTACAAGTGCTTTTATTAGCGTGTTAAACATTCTGTACCTATTCTACACTCAAACCTATTTAATATTTACAATTATGTGTATACATACAGGTTAAGCATTTTTATTAAGGTGAGTTTTATTCACAATTTCATAAATCAAATTTTATTCCTACCTACAAAATATATGTATATCCAAGGAGTGTTGTTGTCCAATTAAATTTTATAACTTTTATTTTACGTTAAAATATTAAGTTCAAAGTTGTTCTAAAGTTAAAAATAGCGTTGCGTTAGAAAACTTACTTCCCATACACTATGACCTCTCGTTAATGCATGTGTTTTTGTATTCCGCTGTAATTCGGGCATGTGTGTTCCGGATGCGATGCATACGGATCCGCCGGATGGAAACACTTCCACGTGTGACGTACACTTCTATTTTCAAATCCCCTCTCGTTAAAAGATTCACCATTTGATACATCTAGTGCTTTATATGAGAGGTATAATCTTTGTTTGTGTTACGTAAAGATTTAAAGCGATTTTTACTATTACCGAAGAATTAATAAGAAATACTTTTAACTTGTTTAGGCTTCTTGAATACCGTTTTATATCCAGTACAATAATGAAATAAAAAAAGTATTTTACAATTAATTGGAATATGTTCCTTCCGATGTATTCCAATGAATCGAAAGATCGGAAAGATCGTATTGGGTACAGATTCGATTACAGCGAATATCGATGAAACTCAATAGGTTTCTTCTTGCTTGCACTTTATACATTAACTTGGTAGAAAAAAAGGAAAACCTTAATTATTCCATCAAATGGCCGTCGAACGTCACCGAGTTTCCACGATAGCGTGTGACGTGAAAATGGCGATTTTCACCGCGGCGCGATTTCTATTTCAATCCAATTTTCCCGGCGCGCGGAGAAACCGATCGCTCCAGTTGCGCTCGCTCGGCCCACATCTCTTGCTAGAAAGTATTGTAGAAAGTAATATTGTGAGCCGATCTCCGCCCAACCGATGCAATCACGTGTAGAGTTTTTTATGCATCACTTTTTGCGAACGCAAACAGCAGATAAACGATGACTTTACCAGATTCCGTTCGATTTTTATTGATTCCAATTAGGGATTGCGTATGTTTATGAAGTTGTCTTGTTCCAATTTTATTAGTTACATCATTTTCCCACTTTGCCTCCGATGTATCTCTCCCAAATCACGAGTCTATTAGAAATTATACGAAGACTATTTGTTGGCAGTTGCAGTGAATCTACTTTTTTGAACACAACATTTTGTACGAACTATAACTTAGTGTGCAATAATTAAGCCTTTACATATAAATAAATAAATAATACCTAATGACAATGAAGCTACCCTATACAATTTTAGTAACTGATAGTGGGTAACAATGTGATAAAAAGTAAGGACGATGTACGTCTACATGTCTTAGCTACGCCCCTGTTTATACTTAATTAATATACCGAGAGCCGTGTCACAGAACGTTACGCTTACTTTCGCTGCCGAATTTCAATTGCGCGTGCGCCGTAGGCTTGTGCAATACCTAAGTTTGGGCAACTTTCACTAGTAGGCGCTTACGCGGCCCGCCTGCGAAATGATTGCGTCGCCTCTGAGGTCACAGTGAAAGTCTACTTATTGTTCAATCGCTACATGCGTTGAATGATTTTTGGCACAGTCATACGATCAGGTCATTTGATAGTTATTCGTCTATGGACTTCCGTAATTATTTGTCCTAGAACCAGAATTGGTATTATTCAATTGTGATGCCTAGTGATTTCTGTAGTATATGGAGAATCTACTACGTTCATAAGTCCCATAATGCTCACCGAAAAGAGGAAATAATTATGAATTTTATACATTTTAATGTGCCCCGTGTCATTTGCGAACCCAAGCCGAATCAATCGTGTCCAGATATGTATGTTTAAATCCATTAAATATTTTAAGTCACAGCCTCTATCCCTCAATAATTATAATATATAGTCGTTTAGCTTATTGTATTAGGGGCTACATAGAATATACGAAAAAGATCTAAGTCTATGATCAAAACAGTTAGTAATGGTTAGTAAAACAGTTAAAATGGTAAAATTTTACTAACCAACGTAATGTAGTCGTGATTTGTCGTATCCAAGTCGTGCGCTTCGCATTAATTTTAAAACTCGTAAAAATGTAGTCGTGGTGTATTCATACGTATATTGACGTATTTGTGTAAATAAAAATTAAACAAAAAGTTAAAATAATACATTAAAAAAGGAAAAAATATATTATATTGAAGCTTTAATAGAATATTTGCTAATAATATTTGGATCATCGTGATGGAGGATCGCTTTACTGGTTGTTAATGTATACGAGTATAATATCAGTACAAATACATTAAATGTGTATCATTTTGAGAACCAATGTCTTTAACTAAGCTCGTAATAATATATTTTTACCTGTATGTATGTATAAAAAATTTGGCCTCTGTTTCTCTGTCTCGGCAGGGTTGAACGGGCTGCTGAACGGGCAATTTCATATATCCGCAAAAAACACTTTCAAAGTAAAAAAATAAAATTTATTTACGGACACCTAAATCAAAATTTGCAACTGCGGTGGGCCAAGTTGACGCACATTTCTTTGAAATCAAACTTTCTTCTTTTTAGTTGTTGTTTTTTTCTGCTTGCAAAAAAGGAGTTTACAGCTGCAACTTTTTAGAGATGACTAATGATGATGAGTATTCTTTATGTACAAAGTTTTCTTTTTTTTTGCGAATGTGTTCGGAAATTAAGTTTATCGTATCGAATAATGTAAAGAATGTAATATTGGCATTAGCAGCAATTAATATACGTAGTTGCTTTAAGGAAACATATTCGTTTATTTATAAAGCCCAGGCAGAGTATTAGGAAAAGAAAGTTGCAAGTACGCAGATTGTCTTCAGAAGTATGTCATTTATGAGTCTTTTTGAAATTCTATCCATTCAATATCCTATTGATATCTATTATGTTAAAACAGTCTAATTTACATTAACATTTTAGTAAGTTTATTCTAAAAGTTTTTTAAAGTTTTTTCAGCGTTTATTAAAAAAACTAAATATAATTATTTAGTTTATTAACTTTATAAATAAATATAAATTGGTTTATTAAAAAAAACTGATTTATAATTATTTATAAAGCTAATTTATATGGACAATAACTTCTATATCACCGTGGAGTTCAGAGAGTTTTGTGTTCGATTTCCATCAAGTTACCCCAAAGTAGCTGAATTTGTAAATGAATACAGTGCTTATAAGTGCTAAATTGTTAATTTATTTAAGCGGCTAGTTTGTTTGTATCTGCTGTCAGTTCTCAGCAACGGTACAAAATGACAAATATGTTGAGGAAATAACAAAAGTTATTTATTTAGCTAATTACTTCCCATATTTCGCTTGTCGGTTTAAATGAACCTCATTTTATATAACTTGTTGTCATTTATATATGCTATATTTCATATTGAATAGTTTGAGTGGACGGTTTTTGTAGTTATAACCACGACTAGGATTCTTCGTGTTATGGATGCTATGGATAGACACAAAAAAAGAAACAGATATATAATACAAAATAAAATTTAACTTGTACATATTTGCCTCGCCAAACCGAACCCGGAACCTTTTAACAATCAGTATGGTGACCATGCAGGTCTGTGGATGCATTTGGTCATTTTAAAATTTGTGGTTATAGGAATACCATAAAAAATGGTTGCTTTTTATTTGTAATTTGTTTGCTTTTTCATTAGTGTTCATATGTAGATTAAGAATACAATAACAGGTATAAATAATTGGTATTTTTGCATAATAATCATGCATGAGTCGTCCATTGAGGTAGTCCTCATGTGTTTATATTTAAAACATTTAACAGAAATTAACGGTCTGTAAAATGTGTAAACGGTGAAAATATAGGTAATTATTTTATAATTATATTGTATATTACAATAAAAATGTACTCGACTTTACTGTTAAACGTTATTTTATTCAATTTAAAATTTTACAATTACCACAGTTTCGCATACGGCTATAACAAACTATTAATTTGTTTTAATACGCTTCACGGTTGGGTTGTGCTCATTAAAATTACCGTTTTTAATGTCTATCGTTTTCCCACGAGTTCAAGTTATGTGAATTCATTGATATTCATTTGATAACATCTTAAAAGTCGTTCAAGTACCTATTTCTATAATTTTTTACCCACCTTATATGTGTTTTCATAATATTTCAACCTACCATAAATCTCGAAAGAGCTATACGCGCAGCAAAAAGATTTATGACGAATCAGATAGATTCCCAATCGAGGTACGAACTGGCTGAAAAACGCTCAACAACGTCTACAGGGTACAACATCTCCGTGATACTTTACCAAGTAGGGAAAATGCAGTGCAGATCTAAAAGGAGTGAAAAAGTCAAATCGCGTGAGAGGAAAAACGAGTTATTATTAGTCGGTTGAGAATCGCGAGCTTGCTTGAGCTCTGATGCTATCATAAATAATGTGGCGTCGCGGCGAGTGGGGGAAGGGGGGACTTAAGAGTCAAGGCCGCACGCTGCCCCCGGTCGACGCTCGCGCCCCACTTGTCGCTCATCTACCTCTCTCGCTCGCACACCCGACGGCGCGCGACGACGCCCGAGCCGCCACGAACTAGACCTTCTATGCGCGAGCGCAACGAACAGCTGAGACGTAATAGCATAACACACTGACTCGGTCATCCGTGCATTCAACTTTTGATTGCCTTTCTTTTTCAAGAGATATCTGATTGATATGGAAATGAATATGACACATGATTTGATTATTAATTTTAGAATAATATCAAAAGATTTCATTCGCCCTTTGTTACTTTTATTTTAAAATACTAAACAGTGGCTTGAAATATAAAATGTTTGTTCTTTCAGTATCTACGAAATTTTAACATAACTGTTCATTATGGCCAAGGATCTATTTCAATTAACAATTCAAATAAGTAATCGAACAACAAAATAAAAGTGGAACATTTAAACATTCATTTCCTTTCTACTCCAGTCCGTAAACTAAACGCATCAATGTAAGTAAATTACCAGTCACCCAGAGTCAATAATGTGACCCACGTCTAGTGCTCGAAACCAGTTAAACCATCCCAGACACTTTCACCACGGCCGCGGAGTTGCGTCACTAACCCACAAAATATTATTTAATGCTACCTATTATAACAATTTGTCAGTGAACCTCATATAGGTGAAAATGTCTTCTGATTCGACTCCGTGCCTCGTTGAAAATTTTGGACTACATGCAACTGAAGTAATTATCACTCTCATTTATGGTGAATGAAAAATAGGAAAGGTCCGTAGATGCGTGTGAGGTATCCATCATGTAACTAAAGGCGCAGTCTACAAACTCGTACTACTTCTTATGAACTACTAGCAGACCCGTGCCCGCTTCGTTGGGCATTAAAAATTTAAAAGTTAAAGTAGCCTATCTTTTAAGTTGAATCAAACTGCACA
>DWLI01005008.1:0-10399 GCA_018249915.1 Cecropterus dorantes dorantes
CGGTACTAGGACGAGAGCGGGGCGTGAGGCGGGACCGGGGAGGGAAACCGCATTCCTACCGTTCGTCTAGTTAGCTTAGTCGAGTAGTATAACTTAATATCCAACACGACAATCGCAATAAAGCGAAAATTGTAAAATATTGTAGTAGCTAATATTGACATAGACAAAATCAACGCGGCATTTTAAGCCTTAGATATGTGACGTTGATTCATAGATAACAGCATGCTATTTGACAAACAACTTGGTCTAGTTGTAACGTACTGTAATTTTTAATCAATTAAAAAAAAAACAGACTTTACACAACTGCGTCTAAAAGAGGATAAGTTCTTACGAGCGCATATGTATGTTTGTATGTATGCCCATTTCTTTGACGCTTGACGGATTGTAACATATCGTCGCTAAGTTCTAACACCGCGTAACTAAAAATGGCCATTTTGAGTTATGCATATCATTCGATAGGGAATTAAAAGACGCATTATTTGGTCTATAAAAATTATGAATTTCAGATAATCACAGCTAGTTATTTGAGAAAAAAGAACGTAGCGTATATTGACTCAGCTAAATGTGCGGTGAAAACTACGCGTAAGTCAGTGTTGTTTCATACTAAAAGAGGTGACGGGCAGAACTCTGGTGAATTAAAAAATAACTAAATGAAACAGTTTTTTTGCTTTCCTGAACATTTGGTAATTTTGAGATCCGCGGTGTTAGAACTTAAGCGTCATTCGATCCGCATAGTAAGAGAATATTATGCAATAAAAAGATTGGGAAATTGATTTAAAATACCCCTTAATCAAGTGATATATTCATAAATAAAAATATACACTTGTAAAAAATATCAATATTTCAATTTTCTTTGCTAATTAGTTTTTTCAAGTAGCCAAGTACTTATATTAGTTGTCATAATTTTACAATTTTAATTGATCTGAATTTTTACAAAGCAAATTTCCTAATTTCACATGGACTTCCATAAGATACGAGTATATCTAAAAATGTACACTCAATCAAAACAACTGAATGTATTATATATTTTGTATTATGTATAGTTGTTATATGCCAGTTTTATGTATAAAAAAGTAGATATCAAAGCCAATGTCCATTTTTATACAGATACCATTTTTGTGCTAGTTATTTGGATTGTTATTGATATTTCTATATTCCAGCGTCCTTTTATTAACATAATCTCCCCATTTTTAATAAGAGATTCTATATTTTATGTACTTATTTATTTTATATTTACGTTATTTTGTATCACAGTATTCTTATTGTGTGTGAATCACTGTAATGTTGGAACACTTGTGTGATATGGAATTGTAACTGCCTATTTTCATTGCTTTTTATCTCAGATCCTGTAGTGTTTAATATTTTTTTCTTGCTTTTTAATAGCGAAATATTTTTTTAAAATGTGTTACCAAGGAAATAGGTCCTTACTTAGGAACGGCTCAAATCATATATGAGATTTATCCGATCTTTTTCATTATGAAATGTGAGTAGAGCCCAGCATTGGAATAGTAATGGGTTAATGAGAAAGTTTAAATTGTGAATGTGGCCATAGACACCCACAAAACCTATAGTGATAAGAATAAGAGTTGAAATGATAACTTTTTAGTAACAATCGCGCAGGCGATTAAAGCGAACAATACTTAAAAAACTTGAAAAACAAATGAACATCGTATTAAGATACCAGTATATTGGAAAGGCCTGCATTTTAATGCATTGTACTGTACCTAGAATACTTATATACATATATTCAAACATACAAAAAGCTGACATGACGTACAAAGTGTTAGTAAAAATAAAATTCTAATTAAATACTAACACCTTCCCTACCTACTTTTAAATGACACTACTTTTTAAAAGAAACAGACATGTGTTAATTTATATCGTAGTAAATATAATCGCTATGATGATGCTTTTAGAGAAAATGTCGCACTGAAGTAGTGACTGAAGGATATGGTATGAGGCCTAAAGAAATTATATCCCGAAAGTATTTCAAAAAAGGGATATAGTTCTTTGTAAATTATAAATTCATTTAAATTTGACACGTTTTTAAACAAATATAATATTATTTACAACTATATAAATAACGACCCTGGCCGTCGAGTTAAATTATAATGATTCAGTTTTCATCGAACAGTAAGTTATTAACGCTGAGGAAATTTTAAGTATAACTGATGCAGATTTGGCATTATCCACCCTACGGTGAGAAAACGAAGTAAGTTGGAAAAAAATCTGAAAAATAACTCAGGTATTTCGACAACTTCGGTATTTCTTAACTATGTCCAGGCTATTTATTTTATCGTAAGTAGTCTGGCCGGATAGTTAGCAAAATGACAAACTGTAAGCAGGTGTTTTAAATATTTTTTTATCAACCATGAAATTGACACTTATAAATATTTGTTCTTATTTTATTTAGAGTTAAATTGAAAGGTTGTACGCGTCTCGCGAAATAACTATTTGAATATTGTTAGTATGATCTTATATTTGTGAAGAATATTGATTTACTATTAACATTATGTTATGTGCAATAAAAATGTAAGCTGTATGAAATTCAAGTGTGAAAGTTCTCTAGAGATAATTTTGAAATTTGGGAGCGATTTTACTAATAATTGTAATTTATATTTTAAACATTAATATCATATCGCATCATTCCCTGTTGTTTGTGTAGATTGATAGCGATATAATTGCCCCTTAGCTGTGTATTGTAGTGAATAATAATATTAAGGCAATTTGGTGCTAAATGAACATTTTCAGACTGAAGACGACGCATGGCTCAAGTTTTGTACTATTGTTGGACAATTCGTTGATTGTAATTGATGTTTAAATTTGCGATGTTTTGATTCGCGTTATGCGGTACTTATTGGATCGATAAGAAATGTTCTTTATTTCATAGAGTATTTGTTTATTTATTTTTGTCTTTCAAAAAGAGCTATAAAACTTACGGTTACGTACTAAAATACGAGAACGAAAATAATCGTGCTTATTGTAATCCATGGTCATCCATTTATTTATAGCATGTAAATATTATACATATGTCTGAAAGTTATTAATAAATAAACAAACTGGCGATGTAATCAGTGCCAGTATTTGAGTCTTTCTTTCTAAAAGTAAATTATAAATACGAATATTATTAAAACAAAATCTCGTAGTGCCCAAACTTAGCAATAATACCAGCGTAAGTATCACCTAATTGTACTTAAATCGTTAATTTATAACGCTTATGCGTTGCGTATTATTTAATTTACTAACTTAAACAAGAAAAGATAGACATACTTCGCGCATAGCATTGAAGCACAACAGCATAACGGCCTTTATGGGTATTCTAATTTGCCCTGAAAGCAATGAACATGACTTGGAGTATTGTACATATATGTAATAAATACGTTAGTCTACTAAGTGGAAATACTGATACGCTTCAATGTTTTGTTTAGGAGGCTAGTCTATCTTTTTTGGTCCGAATTTATCAATATTTAACTTGAGTTGTGTTTAGAGTACAAAAATATGCTATCGGATGTAAAGTTGTCAGTTTTCAGTGAGAAGGCATCTCAGAAAAACCTACTTATTTTTTTGTTTATTTTGTAAAGGCTCAAGTAAATTTAATAAATGTCACAAAGTACCTTGTTCTTTTACAAAATAAGCATTAATTATTTATAGATCTTAATTTCACGAATTGAATATTTTGTAGACTCCAGATCTGACCTATGTTGTAATGGAAAAGACAAATCGTGATAAATACAAATACATTGTTACTTTGAAAGTTAATAAATTGATCTAAAAATACAATTTTATTATTTATTCTTCTAGTTATTACATACTTCCCTGGAATTTGTTATCGTAAGGCAAGAATTTTTACAAGAATCTGGTTATTCTTGTATTTTTTTTTAATAACCATACGATACGATTAGTTAACTCAGATTTTTCCAAAAAAATGTATTTATGTCAACAACATAATTAAAGTTATCTACTTTTCTCTTGTAAGCGGTCCCTAGGGAATATTTGGTAATAAAAGAAAAACATATCAGTTTAAAATTACGTTTATTATAAAAATGTTGTGTACAAATATCCTAGTAGCTGGTGTACGTGTAGCTTCAACTAAAATTTCGTACCACACTAACTGGTGCTACACATGGCGACACTTACGTATCAAAGTGAAAACATTATGTACCTTGCATTTACATCTGCATTACAAAATTGGGTGTAAAATGATTACATTTAAGTACCTACCAGTACAGTCTTATAGACAGTTAAATGTAAACCAGATATACACGTTTATACATCACAAGGTCGAAAGACCGAACGCGTTTTACCATCTGGCATATTTTATGGAAATTACGCAATATAAGGCATTCAAGATTCTGAATTTACAGTATTTCATTGCTAACATTTCTTTCTATTCAAAGATCCGTTATTAAACTAATTCGATATACAGAAATATATTCAATTAAGGTAAATTTCCTGCTTTTGCAACAAATTCAAGCTGAATTTGTATCACAAGCAGGATATTCATCGTAAAAAATATAAAAAATTATAATGCTTATTCATGTCGGTGTAGACTTTAGTCAAAAAAACATTAAGTAAAGTACGTACAGCAGTAGACAAGATTATATTTTATTTAGTGAAGATGTTTCTTTATTTAATTACACTGCAATTTTTTAAATAGTAATAGCCAAATATAGATAAAAGATCCAGTATATTGATACGCACGTACTTACAAGTTAACTTTAGATATAATAAAATAATAGATAACGATTAATAATTGCAGTATTTTCAGGTTACTGGAGTAAGGCATGTAAAAAAAAAACAAAAGATTTTATTCCTGTCGTTTTATTTCCGAAAATAATTTCATTTCCATTTTGAATTAGTGTCCATTCATTTAGAAAATCTAGAGCGTGCTTTAAGCGTACTCTAGTTCATTTAGAATTCAGGTTACAATCGACAGCCTTAAATGATAAATATCGATTATAAATCGAAATAATTACGAGTGTTCATAGTGGACAAAAAACTCTAGAAAACACAAACTTAAGCTAGAATACAGACATGTACTAGATTAAGTCTGTCTTTTTGTATATCGATGATTACTTACACTACGGTCTGATTTATGGCTGACCAAAAATATTTCGAGCAACCATTTATAGTTCGGCTAACTCTCTAAGTTCATTTTTTTAGCTAAACAGTGGCTGAGTATACAAAGATCATCTAATGAACGCCTTACTGGTTACCATTCCGTAAAAAATCCACCACACATGTTCAAATCAAATGAAATCATTTGATAACTGAATGCTAAAAGCACCTTAGGATTATAATACCGTAAAAATAAACAATAACGACAACTATTCAAGACAGGCGCAGGCGGACAACAATAAGAATAATAATAATTACATACTGCAACATTGTTGTAAGATGTCAAGTTTAGGAATGTCTAAAGAAAGTATTTATATATTGATTTTGAGAGACTGGGGTATATATTGTTAATGTCTACATTATGGTCGTACATTCTCTTTTTAAGAGCACTGAGCGGGTGAGCGAAAGAATTTCTTCATTGAATGGAAACATTTAATTTTAATTATTTAACCTAGAAAAGTTTTGATAATAAATATTGTATAACCAGCATATATAAAGATAAGTAATACTATCTCGTTTACCCAGTAGTCATGGGTACAATCGATATCCCAGATTAACATTACATAGCATGGAGCACCAGGATGCACATTCACTAATCGCCACATTTATAAATAGGGTGAATTTTATATCAGCATTCGATTGTTTCGGCAATATAAAGTAACCCTGTACTTACCTATGTTTCGTAACATGTATGTGTATATATTCCCGTTTAGGAACCTTTTATACTTATTGCCGATTAAGAGCTTGTTTACAGTATTACAATATATAAAAATATTACGTATAAATATATATAAACGTTTTAAATCGTGCTCTTAACTCTATCCATAGGTTCGTCGGTACGTGGCGTTAATCCAGCATTTTTATTTTGGTCAAACATACCTACGTGTTATCTACATCATTTACATAGGCGAAACCACTGTTGGCACATGAATAATGACAAGTTCTATATTAGCGAAGCACATAGATGCTACTACATTTAAAACTGCGAGATTTACACTGGCGAAATGGTCAGCCATTGACATGTATGTGATATTACATTTTACATGGCGAAACAAATAATGCCATATACGTAGTAGTAGCAAGTCTTACATTACCGCGTCCGCCACATACATAACAAATTTACATTGGCAAAACAACCAACCGCTGAAACATGGGCAGACATTTTACATTGGCGAAACAACCGCTGCAACAAATCGACGGCTTGAGCGTAATTGTGCTAAATCCAAAGTGTCAAACTGTACAACCTGCAAATTTTTACATGATATATAAATTTTACGACTTTTAAACTACGTAAGAAACGTACACGTGAGACGAGATGGATTTAGCACGTTTACTTTAAAAATCGTCGTAAACGCCCAAACACTATCTCGTTGCAGGTTGAGTTATAAATCCCATATTGTTAAGTTGTGCACGAGCGGTCTTCATTATTACATAAGCCAGAAGATCCATATGGGTAATGGTTAGCGCTAATTCTCTGCTTTGCCATATTTATTACTGCGTCTGCAACGAGATATTGTTCACAGTATTTCCAAATTTTAGGCGTTGTCCTAATTGGCTACAATCGTATGAGAAAACGATGCAATGTCGTCACATTATGAGAATTAAAATACATGCTTATATAAAACCATAGGATAGAAATGGTATGCATGCGAATAAGATTCGCACGAGGACATTAACTCGCGTAAAAGGAAAGTTCCTTGGGCTTCCTTTGGCTAGTATTGCTTGAGCGATTGCTAAAGCTATCTAGTCGCTTAAGCAGTTAGTTACTTAAGCTGCTACATAGTTTGAGCTTCCAATTCCTTTCTTGACCGACCAACCAATCGTTTACTACTTTTAATTTTTTATTTTATTTGAAATATCCGTTAACAGCCAATTGCTTACGCATTTATATCGATAACTACTAAATAATCGCAGTTTGACAACTTTTGACGATACATTAACGTGTCCAAGCGATCCGTTACCATGCCGTAGTCAATCGCAAGCAATAATAGCCAATGAGTCTCAACTTAGCACGCGAGCACTCGCCATTCACGCGGTTCAGTCCCCTGCATTTCCAGTATCGACGCGGGTAAGTCCTTATTCCCTGTGACAACAGCGCATCGTATTAGCACGCGAGCCATCAGCCGCCCCCCTACTGGTGCTTGCACTCGGCGGGGTTGTCCTGCGCGGGC
This sequence comes from Cecropterus dorantes dorantes, assembly GCA_018249915.1. Lineage (NCBI taxonomy): Eukaryota > Metazoa > Arthropoda > Insecta > Lepidoptera > Hesperiidae > Cecropterus > Cecropterus dorantes. The sequence goes on from DWLI01005008.1 coordinate 7,290, forward strand.
GCGCGCGGCGGGCGCTTGGCGCGGCGGCGCGGCGCCGGCTCCTCGTCCTCGCTCTCCTCCGTCGAGCATTCCTCCTCCTCCTGCCGGACGGATACGTTAGACCACCGCGTTCACGGTTACACGAAACGAACAAAGAGTAACGATTAACTCTTACATTTTCAATAAAAATATACTCCTTTGACATTTGCCTAATTTGTATGTAAAAAAGTTTTATTGCTCTAGAACAGTCTTTCAATCAAGGTGGGGATAGCGACTGGATGGAGAATCGCTATTCTCCAGCCTCTGTATGCGATGCGTCTGTCAGTCGCAAAAGTGATCAGGAGAACTAAGTACTTAATTTAAAATATCAATAAATTTTAGAAAAGGATATATTAAAAACCACCAAATTGATACTTGTTATGTTACGCGATTTATTTTCAATACTATGGGAGGTAGTGTCATGAAAAATATAAAAAAGACTGCCCTAGAGCAACTACATTTCTATGCCCTAGTGAAAACGGATACAAATCTATTGCGATTGGCAAAATCAGGCTATAACAGGATAAATATAAGTCTAATTTTTGCCAATGACAACACTACCCTACTGACTAAATTATATTTTTCATTAGGGCTACACATTTTACGTTCCTTTAATCTTAACAAAAATGCAAACGATTGGAATCGCTTTATAGTAACGAAAAGAAACATAGCCTATCTTAAACCGTTAAATAATTAAATTTAAGCATACTATATGCCGAATTAAACGTATTTACTAGGACACAAATGTTCTACAACAAGATTAACTAAACGTAATTTGTGAAGAAAAATTTAAAGTCAACATATTTACGGCAAATTCTCATACCTCTTTCAGCTGAATTTAACAAAAGGAACATTATACTTATAGCCACATACCAATACAAATTTATAAAACACAGGTGATAAATAATTATATTAAAGAGGCTAAATCACATTAGACAAAAATACAGTAATTAGCATGAAAAAAAGTAGAGATTATATTTTGTGGAACATACGCGTCTAGCGAACTTTTTTGTTACTTGAATAACGAAAAATTTATAGCAATAAACATGAAAAAATATAACTGAGTCAAATTTCACTAATTAGATTTAGAATTCAACACTCTATCAAAATTTAAACCATTCTTAAACACTTATTACTATAGCTTTCAAAATTAAACTGACCGTCCACCTTATTGATAACTGTGAATTCTCCAACCATCTGCGTCGCCAAACTTGGCCATCAACTATGTGCATGCAAAAAGGGCCGAAAATAAAACACACTCGGGTAAAAAGCATACAATTTAATGTCATAATTACGACATCATGCCAAAACATAAAAGCCATAACCGATATAATCTACTTCACGAGTTGCAATAGTAACATTGATATCGTATTATGCTAACTTCAATAGAAAGTTACATAAATAAAAATATACATCTATAATCCGACCTTGCTATTGTCGAGTCGAACACGTCTCCGAGAGATAAATCACAGTTTGCAATGTTTCAGTGATGATATTTTATATAAAAATGCATTTTGGCACTTACAAGAGATTCAATGAACCGATCTACGAGCCGAGGATTTTCAACCCCCGAGCCCGTATTGCGAACAAGCAACGAATTGACAATGGAATGAAAGGCAACTTAAATTTCGTTCAATTAAATAGGAAACATCTCATTAATAGCCTTAGAGAAATAAAATAATATCACATGAAATTTCAAAGTACACAAACGAATACGTAAAATTCTTAAACAAAAATACACACTATTACAATTATCAAATGTATAATAATAAATAAAAACGAGAAATTGTATAACTAAACTAGAAATGCAATATAGGTATCTTAACAGACATGTAACCGTAACATGCATAAGAAGGCACCTCCGCTGCTCGCGTGCGCTCGCCGCGCTCACTACATACTCATTACTAAAACATATTTATCTAATCCAAAGATAAACCATGCATAGGACATACATAATACGAGACGAGCTCCGCGAGAAGACTGTCATCTTATAAAATATCTAGCTGCTACCGACAAATACTATCGATTTATAAAAACTATCCAACATTGCTGGGGAGCATTCGAAAACTGACTCCAAGGATTACCGTTCGAGCCGATGTTCAGCGGGCGAGTTTAATAACAATTCGTAACAATAAATTAAATCCCAATTAAACCCAGAGCCAATTTCCCAACGCACGCCACTAGGAGTATTCGTTATCACTCATCGCTCCGCGAATTTTATAAAAAAAAGTATTTTTTTGGTACAATTTCAAGTTTTCGATATGAAACAGATATGATCGCGTTAAAAGACTTAAAAGCACAAAGTGAGTGCATCGAATAGCGTTCCGAGGTCAAATATGCGTATCAGCATGAGCCGTTTGACCTCGGTACCGAGTGCCTAACTGGCTTAACACTAGGGGGCGTCCATTCATTACGTGAGGTGATTTCGCCTACTTTTCAAATTCCCCTCCCCCTTTGATGACATGAAGTAAGATTACTCGAACCCCCCACAAACTAATATTATGAGAGAAACATGTGTTACTTAATTTAATACAGTTTTCTCGTAGTTTTTCACGGTTTCTTGCAGAAAAAAATATTATGCAATATCAAGCCGAGACCCCCTCGACTTGATGAGATTCGGTACGACCACCTAAACGTCTCACGTAATTTATGGAAGACCCCTAAGAGGCAGTGGGACTATAGTCTTGCATCAATCTTCCGGGTCAGACACTTCCTCAGTACCCGAGTCCTCGTCAGAATACGAATCCTCCTGAAAGCAAATATTCCGCTTTTGGTTGTGCATCCAATCACTCCCTGCCACCAGACGTAGATACCGTATGCACTGCTCCCGGGGAACGTTTATGACGTTCGAAAACAAAAAGAAACAAAAAAAAACAGCGCTTTTGCACTGCGGTTCTTAAACGTCGCGTTTACCTTCTCATTCATAAACACTTAATACCAGGGTATTGCATAAGTAAATAATTTATATTGTCCCCTTAAAATTCAGAACATATTCCCATTTCAGTACCACTCAATGAATACATGCGTCCTCGTGTGGGTATGATTTAAGCCACAGTCACTATCCTACTCATCAACTATAGGTCGGTAAACTT
>DWLI01005009.1:0-10398 GCA_018249915.1 Cecropterus dorantes dorantes
TCTAAGTATGTTTTTACTTAATACTGAATAGCTATGACTGCCAGTTTTACATGCTATAAAAAATAACATACCTCTAAATTATAGTAACTTTTAAGAAACTAGATGAATTTTAATGATAAGATAAAAAGATATTAAAGACGAAACGTTCCTAAAAATAACATACGTCTAAATTGTAGTAATTTTTAACAAACTAGGTGAATTTTAATGAAATATAAATAAAAAAGATATTAAAGACGAAACGTTACCAAAAATAACATACCTCTAAATTGTAGTAAATTTCAAGAAACTAGATGAATTTTAAATAAATAAAGATAATCAAGATACTAAAAACGAAATGTTACCAAAAAATAAGATACCTCTAAATTGTAGTAACTTTTAAGAAACTATGTAGACAAATTTTAATAAAATAAAGATAAAAAACATATAATAAAGATATTAAAGACGAAACGTTACCTCAAGAAATGCAGACTAAATATATTTCAAGTTATGAAATTAATTTCAGTTGTTAATTTCAGTTGTTTGATGCGATTGTAGACACTGACAAACAAAGATTTCAAATTCTAAAATTCTATAAATCATAAATCGCGTTTTTTTATCATATTGAAGTAGCAAACGAACATGCAGTCCACCTGGTAAGTGCCACCCATGGACATCGTATAAAACCTAAATAGTCTGAACTCTAATAAAAACTCGTTTATTAAGCCTATAATACGTGCTTCACTAGGCGGGTGCCTCTCTTCTAGTCTAATCTTGCTTATATATAAATGAGAAAGTTTGGATGTATAGATGTGTTACTCAAATACGTCGGAACGGCTAAATGGATGTTAATGAAAGGCACTGAGATCTATTATAGTCTGAAATAGCACTTTTTGGGTATATTATTAATTAAAGGAAAAATCGCTAAACCCGTGGGATAAAAGGCATAAAAACGCGGGCACATCTAGTTTTTTTTTTATAAGATTGAAGTAGCAACTTCTGATAGTAAGTGGTCATGGACGTCTGTAAGTAACTTCATACAGCGAAAAGGTTCTATCGGCAGTCAATCACAGATGCGTTGCTACTCACGAGGTTCACCTCGTACACATCTTACAAGATGGTCACCTCGTATAAAGGAACCAGCAAACACACCTTTCCAAGAATCGCTTCACGTTACAATAGTTGGTACGTTCCCCATCGAACTAGACAAATGTTCTACCACTCTACAAAAGATAATAATTAAACGTATATTAAAACCAAATGTTGCAATTGTTCATCAATAAAGTCACTACAACGCTTTTAATAATAGCGATGCCAGGAAATGATTTGACATAAAATTTTATTTTGGTACTGCCAACGAATTTTTTCAGCAATTTTCTATTTCTGCGTACTGCAGACTAATGAAAGCTAGGCACGTTACACTTTTCAATCTTTTGATCTTTGAATACATTAAAAATAAAATATAAAAACACTAGTAATTACTGCTCTTATTTATTTTCTCTCATTAGGTAAAAAACAGAGGTTAGCAATGACAGCTCGAATACTCATCAGGAAAAGTTCCGCTAATTCTCATAATAGTATCATTCTAAGAAAAAGTATTTTTCTAAGAATACAAATTCTACTACATGAAAAAGAAATATAAATTTAATCAAATATTTATATAGATAGAGTACACAAAAATAAGTAAATTGTAATTTATTGATATCGAAAATCTTAGTTTAGTCTGTTTTTATTTTTGGTTACATTATCTGTCAATGTTCCCGCCTTCTGTTTCTCTTGGCGTTATGTGAGGAATAAAGCTGCACGTTTATAACCAACATTCTCTTTTATTTATTAATAATAAAAGTAAAGCTGCACGTTTATAACAAACATTCTCTTTTATTTATTAATAATAATATAAATACTAAAGCTTTCGTATACAAATTGTTAGCATATTATTGTACTACACAATTAGAGATAGGATGTCTTTAATATGTTCAAGGTTGTTGGATAATTTTAATGTACTTTGGAATTACTATTTTTTAAATGTCAATCATGTAGAAAATAGTAGCAAACAAGTGTGTAGACTTAATGTATCTTATCAATATCTTTATTAAGAAAAATCAATTATGCAAATATTACAAACATGCAATAATTATGCAAATATGCAATAATTAAGATACAGTGAAATGATTGTTAGGTAGCCGTTGATATAGTTGTTTAAAAACAAATTAATTATCCAATAATTTTATTTCAGATTCTTGATCTACATTGATTGAAAGATGGAGCCACTAGTCGTAGACGTCATCCATTTCTACCCTCGGGAGAACTCTCAGACACACAACACTGTCAAGTAAGTTTTATTTCGGTTTTTATTTTTTTTTTTTATTTTAAGTAGTAATTTCTTCTTGCATTTTTAGGGTTCCTTACGCAAAGTGTAAAAACCCTATTGCTAAGACTTCCACTGTCCGTCTGTTCGCATATCTCAAGAACTGTGATAAGTGGACAGTTGAATTTTTTGCTGGTGATGTATTTTTTATGTCACTAGGTATATCAACATACACGTCACAATGAACAGAAGAAAATAAATATTGAGAAGCGGCTGCCATACAACAAACGTGATATTTTAGCCATTTTATAGATAATGGTACGGAACCCTTTGTGCGGTCAGACTCACAATTGGCCGGTTTTATTATTTCTTTACCACGCAATTATTTAGATCTGTTGAAGATACAGCGTCGACCTATCGTTGAGCTTGCAGATACAATGTGTGTGCATCCTGTACATATTCTTAGTCGCTAACATGTTACCACTTTCTAGATTCGAGGCGGTGAACGATGAAAACCCTACAACAGCCATCGTGCGTCGAGGCCAGCCCTTCAACGGCGTCGTCAGGTTTACGAGGCCCTTCGATGAAAACGAAGATATGGTCCAGCTTGTATTCTCATTAGGTAATGATTTATTTTATAAATTCTAACAGTATGGGCGGAGACTTGAGATTAAGTTCTGATGTTTTGGAAAGGTGGTAACCTAGCATGGTTGGACAGGGGTGTTATTACCATCACTTTTATTTCTAGGGTCAATCAGTACATAGGTTTTGTTGGAAGGGTGCGGGTGAAATACTAAATCTGACAATCTTAGTCCTTACGATTGGCAACGCACTTGTAATTGACTTTAAATAAAGTCCCTGTTCTGTATGAAGTTACTTAAAGATGTCCTTTGGCGGTGACGACTTACTATTTGGACCGCAGGCTCCTTTGCCATTCAATTTTAAGTTAAGTTATGGGAAAACTGGTAAATGCCACCAATAAATCATAAATGAAATACACGTACAAGTACTAAATAAGGTTCTCATTGCTACGACTTAAAACCCTGATTAACGGTATCTATGGCTTACAAACCCTTCAAACCAAAAGCCAGCAACACTTAACTAGCGGTTAATTAACTTAAATTAGGTGTGGTGGTTATTAATGGAACCAAGACCAATATGAACGTAAACGTAGAAAACTCATTGGTAGGAATTTGCAGAACTAATTTTGGTTCGACTTCGGAAGCACTATCGCCATACCTATTTTTGCCTTATAACAACAGTGTTATGCATTGCTGTGTCCTGGTCTGAAGTTTGTGGTAAGGGAGACATACTTTCCTAGGCATTCCATCTTAGTCCTCAGGTGAAGCAACGCATCTGTGGCTAGCCTTAGGTGAGACTTTGATTTTACCTAGGGTTGATTACAGATATCCATGGGAGCCAGTAGCCACTTACCATCAGGTGGGCTACTTCCATAAGTATTATAAAAAATATATGTTCCTGTCGGTACTTAGGGTGTAATGTAGAAATCTCGGATAGACTGCAAGCTGAAAATTCTCTCGGTGTTTATGCATTTTCTTTATGTGCTTGTGAGTTTGTTTTTATACACATAGTAAGCTAATGAGAGTCTATGTGTACTCACAACCCACAATCCGACTGTAGATAACTGTTTTGATTTTGAATAATTTTTAAGTACACATAAGTAAAGATGTGATTCTATCGACATTAACCAAAATACACATAAACACGTCGCTCATATGATGTATGTACCTATCATAATCTCTTCAATGGGATTGATGTTTGAGGCGGTTCAAGGGTGAGCCGTATAATAACCGAGTAATCGTAACTAAACAGCCGTCATCATTGTTGGGGCTCGACGCCTGTCTGCCAGCTGTCGGCGGTTGAAGGGAACAAATCGTCCACACCCGAATTGCTTTGACCCGTCACAGTTAACAAAAGATCCCGATCTGAAAACGTTAAACGTTTAGACTTGTTATAGCTTTTACGTTTGCCGTCTTTTATCACTTGGCCTGTAATGGTTATGTTTTATCTATTAACTCACTTTTAGGCTGGGACTCGAGAACTAATCCTTTGGAAGTTTTTCTTATTTCCTTGAAAATGTTTTAGAGTATTAAAAAAAAAAAATTTTTCGCTGCATTAATTTCATCAATCAATCGTGTTGTGACGATTCATTTATGGTTTTGTTGATAAAATTGCTAGATCATTTTTACGAACGTAGAACGCATATAATGTATAGGTAGTAAATAAGAAAACATTTCACGTATTCAAATAATAGTCGAACTTGAAGGTTCAAAGTTAAATTAAAGATGAAAACAACATTATAATAATTAAATTTATTTTTAAAATGTATTACAGGAAATTCTACGAGAACGGATACTAGTAATAATAAATCAAATTACATTAAGAGGGTTTAATGCGATGGTGTTACTACGGCAGGTGGAAAGCGGAACATATATGAACATACGACGTACATACGTTGTACCTCGTTTACATTACAGCTTTTGAGTAAAAGTAGTCAGTTACGAAATTCGTTTAACGTTGAGTATGATAAATGTTATGATCAATTTCAATTTAACATCGCAAAAGTAATTATTGTTCTTAACGAATTTCTTAGAAATACGTTTTTGAGAAGCTATCCATTTTATTGGGCGGAGATATGCAACGACATTTCTTTGTTAAATTTGACGTAAATACGCCATTTTTTCTGTGCGTAAAATATGTTTTGTAAACTTGAAGGTAGGTTACGTTAGGTTGGCTTAGAAGAGTGGCGCCATCTACTCAATTTTAGGTTTCCAGTTACTTTCTATAACCGTTTAAGATACATTTAAAATTTTATGTCATGAATGAAACTAGAAGTACTTAATCACCTATATCTTTCGTAAGTATGAGTTTCTGAGTATTTTGCAATCAGTAGTAGTAGCTATTATACTCGTATGTAATAGAGTACTAGAATTAACGACAAGTTTAACAAAAAAATGTGCAGGCCAGTCAAAATAACTCCACACGCTGTTAGGTAAATAAAAACGCATAATAATAAATTTTGTTGTGCATGATTTTGTTTGATGTCGGCAATTTACCAGAATCTGACGCAAGCATGAAAAGATCACGTTCTTATGATTATAGTGCGGAGTTGGGAATAATTATACTCGTTATAAATTATTTTAAGTGAATGATAATCTGTGTAACTCGACTTGTTTATGTATAACGAGAATCGAATATATTGATTAAGTTAGCAATTAAATAGTTATTTCAAATAAATATTTTCTAACGAGCGTTCTATTTTTAGCGTAATATTATTAGGTGTTTTTCGAAATTTTTTCTCCGATGTTTCTGGGGGTTCGCATATAAAGTTTTTAGTGAACTTCCAGTAAGATAACGGTCACGTGTTCCATTAGACGAAAATGAAGATATATAGAAAGAGGAGAGGGAGATCAGTAAATTAAATCTGTTATGAGTCTGCAGTGAAATCAAAGTTAGGACAGACAGTGTCGATAACCCTCAGGTATGTAGGTAGTTTTCCCTGTGCAATCTTCATTAAAAGTAGATTTCCCTAAGATGACAACCTAGAAAAGCGTGGGAGGCACAAAACCACATCAATGAGCTAAAGCTACAAACATTTGAAATGCAAATACATATTTCAGCTCATTACTGAAATTGTACAACATGAATACTAAAGGGGCACTAAACTTTAGTGATTTGCTATGCTAATTTTAACTAGTTGTTCGCCATGGCCTCACGCGTCATGCTAATAACATGCTAATGATGTGTTCGAGATGCATGGTTTTGACATTTTTAGTCAACGTGTTAAATAATATATGTGCAAAATTGGATTTAAAGTCCATTAGTCTTATTAATTGGACAGAATCACGTGTCGCGGTAATAAAATTACTACTTTATTCGCAGTCTACGATGCTAATGGAAAATTCGATTTCGTTATTGGATGAGAGTGAAGTTTTTTGTACCGGTGTTAATGTTTAGGCAATTAAAGCCCAAAGATTTTAAGATTTGTAATTAAACAAAATAATTACAAGTCATTTTTGTGTTAGAATAAAAACAGTTAAAAAAAAGGAAATACTTTTATCTCTAACTTTGACACTTACCTGCTTTCGTTTTTAAGGGTGATAATAGATCTATATTTAATGTTTCTTAATATTTGTATTTGAACAGTGTGGTAAAGTAGTTTTCAGTGTGTTCCTTGTCACCTGGAAAAACTTGTGCGCAGCTTACCTCCTGCCAACCTAAAAGTATAAAGGACTATGTATAGATGCAGATGTAAATATGTGGAAAAATCTCTATACTCCTATGTTAAATTGGTTCCGGGCAATGGTTAAATTTCGAATTCGTCACAGCGCTGGGGATGCCGTTAGATTGCAAACAAAACGATAGTAGCTAGAATTCTGGCGATATATCTATCTACAAATACGAACTACTTTAGGGCCGTCCCTCATTTAATAATGTCACATCGGTGTAAATCTTATTCTATATTAAAATATTTAAAGAACATTTAAGTATGGTAATACGTTTACAAACCGATTTAAAAAAATATGTTTTATATTCGGCTGTATGTATTTTTAGGTTGTATAATAGGAAAGTTGATTTTAGAATGGATATTGGAACTGTGTGATACTGTTTACTGTATTAAATTAGTGTAACGTGCGGTATATGGTAGTTCTTGGTATTTTTTTTTTATAATATTGAAGTAGAAAACGAGCATGCAGTCCACCCGATGGTAAGTGGTTCCTGCCACCCATGGACATCTGCAATTAACTCCAGATAAGGTCAGAGTCTTACCTGAGGTTGGCTACAATTGCGTTGCTACTCCTGAGGACTAAGTAACCCCTCGGAAAAGTATGTTCCCTTGTCAAATTCTTTAGACCAAAACACAGCAGCTAAATACCTGCTGCTGTTATCAGGCAGATTTTAATTCAGTTTAATTTCATTCAGAAACACAAATGTAACGGAGAACGCTGAGTATTGGGTCCTATGCTAACACCATTCAAATATTAGCCCTGTAAAGTCTACGTCACTCGTTGGTTCTGCTATTATTACATACCTACGTTACACATAATCAACATAGTTGTTAGGAACCCGTCTGGTGCTGTTTGACCCTTATTTCTAAGTAAATTGTGATTCGAACCTCAGACTACTGATTCGGCTAGCACTGCTCTCAACAATAATTTGTAATACATTAATTCTTTCCTATTAATGGGCAGTTACATATTCGACGCCTCGACGAAAAGTTTTCCAATGACTTAGGGATTCATAAACCTTTTAAAATCAAACCCTTAGTAAAAAGCAGATTTTTTTAAAAGATTGTCTAAGTTGGCCGCTATAACAGTATGCTGGTATTATTTTCAAAAGGGCTGTTGAAGTAGGTAGGTCGCTATATCAATACGATAGCAGTCGTTAAGTGAGGGTGGGCTCTTGTCCGTAAACTATTACCACGTAACAGGCTCGCGTGGCGGCTCGCATGACCGACGCTGGGTTATTGTTTTTCTCTATTTCTCCATCGATGGCCGTAAACGCAGAACCAGACCCGCACCTGCTATGTCAATGTCTGGATAATTTAATGCTCAGTGAGTTAACGCCTGGAACAGACTTTGACTTATTTTTACTAGAAATCTTAAAGTAAGTTTATTAAGCTAACAGTTTGCATAGTTGTCTTTTACATATAAAATATGTTGTAAAAGGTGGCAATTTGATTTGGAGCTAGGTTTTTGGGTGATGCTAATAGCACGAGGTGATTTTATAGTTCCATTGCGCAATTAAATGTATGTACTATTAAGCCCTTAAGGAAATAAATTTATAAAAATCTTTTCTAGTAGGTATTCATCTACATTACATAAAATAAACTTTTGTGCGATTAGATATTTCAAAGCCAGTTAAAACTGTCAGACGTTATAAAGTACTTAATTATTCACACTCGACACATTGCACAACTTAACATCTTATTAATATTATAAAGGCGAAACTTTGTAAGTATGTATGTGTGTTTGTTCTTCTTTCACACAAAAACGACTGATCGGATTTCGCTGAAATTTGGGTCATAGATAGTTTATGACCTAGATTAACACATAGGATACTCATTACTGTGGTAAACGATTTTCAATGCGGTAGAACCAGTGTAGTTCGACCGGGGAGGTATCACCGCCACACCTATTCCTAGCGTGAAGCAATTCTTGCGTTTCGCTGGAAGGGCGTGGTTGCCGGCTCATTTATATGTGAGGCATCCATCCTAGTAGTAGCAACGCATCTGTGATCGACTTCAGATAGAAAAACTGTTCTATATGAAGTTGCTTACAGATGTTCATGGGCAGCAGTAACCACTTACCATCAGGTGGACTAGATGCTCGTTTGCTATGTCAATTAGATAAAAAAACGTGACCGAAGCGGGTAGAGCCGCGGGAATAAGCTTGTATAAAAATGAATGAAATTAAGATGCTCCACTATAAATAATAAGTGTATTCGATTTATACTTGAATTTTGTAATCTAGGTACTAGACCTATTCCGTATATCATATCAAATGATATAGGACAAGGAAGGACTTTGGTTTACCAGCTTTTGACGTGTGAAATCAATACTTATTAACCGCACGTATTGGTTCCTGTATGGGGATCGTATCGTTATCGTATTGGTGTATCGAGGCCATACTCATTTGTAATTATATCAACTTACACATCATAATAAATATATACTTTACCTTATTTATACGTATGAAGATAGGTAGATAGGCCATCTCTAAATAGTGCAAAATATCGAAATAAAAAGTTAGTAGCCTATAAGTTGCCCGGGTAAATAAGTTACATCGAAATTACATGTAAGTCGGGCAAGTTGTTCTGTTGTGATTGAGTAACAAACAGACACACAAACACACACCGACACACGATCCAATTTTTATATATTAGTAAAGATTCAATATATTAGTATTGTGCAAGTATTATAAGTAAAGATATAAATAAATATCACAATGAAAATGTTATTTAAATATTTTGGAACCCACGCCTAATGGTCAATAGTTGCATATTGATATAAACAGATATTCTACAGATCTCCTAAAAATGAGCGGAACTTTTCTCTACATTTTTGTAGGTCTTCTAATGTTTAATATTTGTATACATAACTTTCGTGCCCTTTAGTTTTACATTTGGATACATTAGGTTAAATATTAACCCATTGTTTATATGATGTCCCTGTGTTGGATGTTGTATATAAGACCGTCATATCCAATTATGTGTCATTGCTACGGTGTCGTAATTGTTTGGTTACATGTGCCAAGCTCAGTGTGTTGACATAGTATTGTAATTAGGTTTTCAATGTAATGGCACCAATTAGTTGGAAATAACCACACCGATTTTCAGATAGCAATCTCGAGCAATGCCTATTCACACTTACCACTACCACACGGCCATGACCAAATGATGGCAAGTTGACGTGTGGATAGCATCGCTGTGGCTCTTAATAGTTGTGTTGTGATAAATAAAGATGTGTACATCAGACTAAAGTAGCAATCGAGCGTGCAGTCCACCTGATGGTAAGTGGTGACTGCTGCCCATGGAAATTTGTAAGCAATTTCATATAGAACAGGGGTTCTTGAATCGATCACAGATGCGTTGCTACTCCCGAGGATTAAGGTGGTCGCCTCATATATATGTGAGCCGGCAACCAGACCCTTTCAATAAAACGCAAGAACTGCTTTACGCTAGATATAAGTGTGGCGGTGACCGCTCCCCAGTCGAATTACACTGGTTCTACCACCTAGTAAATGTCTTTACGATTGAGCGGCAGTACCAGTACCTACTACATGCACAGTGTCGCTTGTAGTTGCCAGGGGGTTGCGCTGTGGCCAGTATCGTCCGTACTGTTGAATAAGACACCAAAATGTGTGAATCACTTTTTATTTTCATACAGTTGTCCTTGTAGTGTGGTGGCACATGTGAATAGGCACTGAGATTGCTATCAAGTAGACAAGTTATTACAGAAGCGGGTACATGATTAAGCTATTTCATGTCGCTAGTTTAATTGGTATTTAAATAAATTATACGATAAGATGAAAGTTGGTAGGTACTTAATTAACACAGAAATGGGTGTTATATAAGAATATAGCCCAACCTTC
>DWLI01005010.1:0-10397 GCA_018249915.1 Cecropterus dorantes dorantes
GAAATACTTGAAAAAATATGTCGAAATCTCAACGGAAAGCTCGACTGTTGACTGGTTTTGTTTTGACTTCGGTATAAAATGTTCTATTGGTGTAATTGCATTTTCGTTATATATATCTATATAACCAAGAGTATACTACTGCTACTACTGACGACCCGCGTAGCTGAGTGGTCACCATACCAGTCTGACGCGCAGTGGGTTCCGGGTTCGATTCCCGGCCAGACAGACGCCTGAATGATGAGTTTAGATTTCTGTTCTGGGTCTGGGTGTTTGTGTATTCGTCTTTGTGTGTCCATGGCACCCGCGAAACAGGCGAAATTCCTAGTGCGGGGCTGTGAGTGGCGCGATATTTTTACGAAACCACGTGAACGGTGGAGACGTCTATGTAACGCCTTAGGGATAGAGAAAGAGAGAGAGACATTTTATGAGGAATTTCAACTTAATTCTCAGGAAAAGCAATGTATCTTTGGCCGACTTTCGGTAGGAATTTAATCTTATCTAACGTTGATTATAGATAATCATGGGCAGCAAAGGAAATTTACCGTTGTCGTGGACATCATGTTTATTTGATTTACTATAAAAATATAACAAGAAAACTTAGGAATCAATATTGAAACAAGTTTATTCAAGTATAAACCACATATATACGGTGAGGTATAAACAGAATAAAATAACCAGCAAATCGTAAAGCCTCTCAAACGTGCTTTTACATCTTCGTCACATGTGCATTGAAAAAGTAACTCTACAGACTTCATAATTCACAGTAGTTTGAGATTGAACTGCGTGATTTCTGCTTTCATCTGCTTTTTGATTAAAATATACTTTCAAAATATTATTTTTATTTATTTTTTTAAAAAGTTAATTATAATTGTTCAGCTATAATTTTTTTTTATGAAAACCAAATCAATTGATTGAAAAAGTTTGTATGAATTCAAAGTCGCGATTATATTTTGATAGTCAATTCGGCATAACCATATCCTTCAATAAGAATATAATCTATCCATAAAAGTTTTATTTGGTTAAAAAGCAAACAAACGTAGAAATTATACGGTCAAATTCGTACTGTAATGTACGACGTCAAAGTCGGAGTCATATAGAATGGAAAATTAGGTAGGTTTTAAAGGGATGAGTAAAATATGAATTTGATGGTGGTACAACTCTTTGTGGTTTGCCTCCGGAAGCACCACCGCCACACGTATATCTGCCTAATAACAGCAGTACTATGCACTGCGGTGTACTAGTCTGAACAGCGTGGTAAGGTAGACATAGTTTTCGAGGAGTTCCAACTTAGTTCTCAGAGGTAGCTACGCATCTGTGGCTAACCCCTGGTAAGAATCTGATTATGTGGAGTTTATTACAGATGTCCATGGGCGGTAGAGGCCATTTACCATCAGGTGGACTGCATGCTCAATAGCTAGTTCCATTATATAAAAAAACAATCAAATACAGTCTTAAATATCTATTTAATGGTAATCCATGCACGAACATTCAGTTCAAATACCATAAAAAATATAATAATAAATGAAATTGCGTAACATTAAAAAATTGGCACATGGTTCTTATTAGGTATATAAAAACAATAATAACGTAGTGTATATAAAAACGCTACGCCGCGGTTTCTTATGAATACCTTCTAACTAGATATTTATACTTCCAATTTTCCAATAAATAAATATACGCGGGTAATATAATTTTTTTTTACAATTTAAATTTTAACGGTTATATGAAATTGAGCTTGTCAGAGCCTCAGGTTCAAATATATTCAACACACGTGCCTCTTATTCATAGCTATGTACTAATTTTTATAAAGATAGTCAACAGTTCATAATCTCATTTCGTTTTTCTCTTCTCTTTGAATAACTGACATGTGCTTATAGGATAAAATAATAAGTTAAATACTCATGGGCGTAGCCAGGTACGGGCAGAGGAGGGCGGGGGCAGCAGCCCCCTCCTAGCAGAGCAGTGAAGTGAAAAAAAATGTACATCTGTAAGCATTGTAACTTTTAAAAAGTAATGGAAAGGAAAAACATAATCAGCTCCGCCTCGATTTCTCGATCTACCCCTCCGTGTAGAGAATCCTGGCTACGCCCTTGAAAATACTGTTCAATGGTCTTTGTTTCAACTTGTTATTGTATTACTTTTCACCGGCTGACTTACGTATGAGGCGACCATTTGTTCCGCTTCATTTATAACACCTGCTCTGTAATAATTGGTTACAAGTCACAGGTGTGTTACTATGGCCACTTACTATGAGCGGATTCATCCTCATTTGATACTTAAATGTTAAAAAAATCTGCATACTATTTTTGTATTAAAAATGTATGATGATAATATAAACCTGTCATATAAGGTTTGAAGTTTCATTTACATCTACTGACATTAAAAGTGCCGTGGTAGAGAAAATCATATTTTTCTTTACAACATTTTGTCCTCGTCTTGCGTTACACCCTTGTCTGCTTGGGAGTATTACGTTACGATAGATATAAATTTTCCATACACAATTTATAGAAATATTTAATATCTACTATTTTATTACTAGTGATGGTAGTGTCACTTATATCATATCATTCATATCAAAATCGAGAAATTGCATAAGCTACTAATAACAAAGTACTTCATTGTTATTAGTAGCTTATGCTATTTTTTCTGCCACGACACGCGTCTGTCATTTTAAATGTCTGTAGATATTTAACATATACACAGTATATAAAATTGTTCACATGTCGATCTCTTTATGAGGATATAAATGGTAATGTCATATTTTGCATAAAATATATACTGGATTACAGGTTAATATATACTATTAAGTGATTATGGTTGTGGTCACACACAATGAGCAGGTGACATGTCAACCACAAATAACACTAGTCGGATACGGTTGTTAAACTAGCAAATCGACCCTGATGCTGCAGGCTGAATGACCTTTATCACAAGGTTTTCAGGTCGAGGTCGCACATCTGACCCCAGATGCCTCCCGCGGGTGTATTATACGCTAACACCAATGCAGAATAACTCGCTCAACTTCACCCATTTGGCTCCCACCTCGAAACCCGACACCTTAATTGAGATTAATTCTTGTAGTCACCATTGAAACACAATATTCCTCGGCAAGCTGATAGGTAATTCTCAGCAGATACACTATCTCGATTTAATAGAGTTAGCAAGTATAGCCTCATTTGTAACCTTTAAATAGAAAAATAGAAATATCAATTGTTATTGGTATCAGTTGCAAAATCACATTATTGATATATAAAATAAACTATATATAAACTCATTCATTTGCAGATGCAACGATACTACTAATGTTGCAATAATACAATATATTAAAGCAATGGTAACCACCAATATGACATAAGTATACCGTATATCCCGTTCCGAAGCTTAAATAAAAACACAATAATTTTACAAAGAATAATTACAATAAACTTATACCTACACCAAATATAAACGTAACTATATAAATTCCTTTAATTTTCAGCCCGTTGTAAAGTTAAGACGAAATTATCTTTGTCTTTTTAACCTCGGCGTCGTTCTTCAAAGGTCAGAGTTCAAATAACTATTTTTCAGTCATTAAGGTCGTCACGTCGTTACGATTGTTATAATAATGTGAATAATAAAATACTTTCATCATCTATATACATACTTACTTGCATTAATACTTACTTATTACACACGTGCCGGATCGTTAAAACAATGATTTTTACATTTTTCCATACAAATGCAACCTACATTGTCTTTTGACATACTAACAAATAATGTTAAGGTATTTCATTTTTTGCATTTTAAATGAGTTAAATATATAATTCTAATAAAAATAATTTGGACATGTAATAAATTTATAAATAATATCATTTTAATAATAGGTATTAGAGATCCGTTTGATATCCGCTTAAAAAGTAATGGATACGGATACAGATCTTTCTCCTGCCTTAGATATGGGAGAATACGAACATATATAGATCATTATTAGTTATACATTTTAAATAAAGAAATTACATAACTAAATTAATATATTACACTTATCTAAGATATACTCGTAAGTTTCCGCAGCACTTTCCGTAGTTTGATTGAGATGGAACTTCGTTTTCTTCTATTTTCATTCGATGAGCACGGCGAGGCAAATATATAATGTATGTCGTATCACAATAAAAAGACCCTCACGTTCAAGTCACGTTGCACAATTGTACGATAGATAAAGTACAGGAATACATTTTTTTCATTAATCAAATATATTTCATTGAATATTTGAGAAAAAAAAAACAATTATTATACATTATCTCTTTATATAATTTTTCATGAAATCAATCCCTTATATATTTGATATTGTTATTTTCATATTTTCATGTACCGAATGTGTACCTAGTCACTTAACAAATTATTCTATTCTACAGTTGTGGTAAATATTTAGTTTTCTAAGCAACGTTGTAATGTAGTCCTGTTTATTTTAATATCTGTGTCGCATATTCCCACGTCGCTTCTAGCCAACTATTACCAAATAATACAGAACTAAGGCATACATATCATAGTTACATAACTGGTGTTTATGTAGGTATAGTAATGAAGCAATTCATTTTAATACAACACAGGCTTTATAAACTCAAGAAAGTTCCATAGTGAAGCAGCACATTGGATTATGTCATGTTCAATTGTATTATTATTCTCATTATGCGCTTTATGTTTCTATGTTTTTATGTTATGATTTTTGTGTTGTTATGATGTTATGAACATTGAAGTAGCTAACGTGCGTGCTATTTAGCTGATGGTAAGTGGTCATTGCCGCTCGTGGACATCTATAATCATATTGAACAGGGGTTCTACCTGAATCATCATGATCTCATCTCAACCGCAGACGTCACTTCTGAAGAGAAAGATGGTCCCTATATATGTAAGTCAGTCGGCTTTAACACCCTTCCACCAACACGCAAGAATTGCTTCATGGTAGACATAGATGAGACGATGGTAACTTCCTGAAAAATGCCCATTCTACCTCTTTTTAAACTCCACTTGCCTTATGAACAATGCATAAATGAGGCTGAAGCTCTATGAAAGAGCATTACTTAGCCTTTAGTTGCCAGGGCCAAAAGGCGAGAATGACTTTGTAATGTAACACGAGTCAATCCCGCTCTTGTTAGCTCTATTACGTCGGCGGCGGTGCTCTCGGACGTATAATTAGCAAGTCCCGCCCGCGATTTGGGTCACGAAAACAATAAAATTTCTGCCGGTGCATCGGATCAGTTCGGAATTAAATTGTTTGTAATTCGCTGTTCAGCAAGTAATAACGAGTTATGATTCGAAATTAGGCCATGTTCGGACTAATAATGAAATTTAAATATGTACTTACCTGTTTTTAGTAGCAAGAATCGCTCATTTAATTAGTTTTAAGCTTAACCATACATATACATATAGCAATATATTAGGATTTCATGTAATATGTAAGACATCATGGACACACATCATCGTCGACCCATTGCTGATTCACTGCTAGGTCCGGTTCTTATTTCAGACTGAGAGGGATTTAGGCCATGGCCCACCACGCTTGCCAAGTGCAGATAGGTAGACTTCAGACACTATTAAGATATTTTAAGTACTCTTAGGAATTTAGATTTTCCCTCGATCTTTCCCTCCGCCGTAAATGAAAGTGATAAGTAATGAATGTCTAGTAACAATGCTAATACGTCCATAACCTTAAAATATCAGATGTGTTAGTCTGTGATTGAACATCCGATCCCGGATTAGGAAGGCGAACTTTACCTAACAAATCGATCATAACAATATAATTACTAATTAATTCTAGATGTTTACTCACTAAATGACAAGTATACAAAAATCAGATCCAGAAAGTATTTGTAAAATAATACTGCACGTTATAGATATAGGCAATGTAAAAGAAGACAAAACTAGGTCAAAAGGCTGGTCTCCAGAACGATAAGTCAGCCGATAGTGCCACTTTCACAAACTAGGTAGTATCGACCTTACCGAAGACATTATTTCGCCCAGGTATTCTATAAATAAAACGGTGCAAGTGTTCTATTTTAATATTATAAATATAGTAACAGACGTCTTCTAGTAAAGATACATACAAATAGTAAAGATACATACATATTCATTATTGTTATATTAAACATAATGATACTTAAATAATAAGAGAGGGTCCAGCAGTAAGAGATTAATAAAAGAAAGATTATCCTTTCTTTTATTAATCTCTTACTGCTGTACTCTCTCTGACTGAATGGGACTATAGCCAGCCATGATGTGGACCATAAGACCCCATACTTGTTTGTGAAGCTTATTTTAATAAACGCTTTGGTGAGCTATAGATTTATAGAGAATGTATTTCTCAACCGTTAGATTAAATTCTGAAATGCGAATAACGTCAAAAATTAGATGGGTATGCTTGGAATTCGAAACTCAGACCACCGGGTTAAGAAGCTCAATTTCAAACGTCTAGCTAGACTTTCGTTCCTGACATAACAAATACTGTTAATTAATTCGCTAGGCTTAAAATAAAAAGACCGGGTTATTTAATTTATATTTATTAAATTAAAAACAATTGGTATACATATTTTACAAAACTATGTCACACGAAGATAAATATAAACATTGGCAAAAAATGTCGACGCGACTTGTATAAATGCACATAAAAGCTGCATCTAGTGGCCTCAAGGTGTCTTCGTAACGGTATCCAATAACACACCTCGCTGCATTTTTAACACCTTGTTGTCGCTATTGCTATAAGCTAACCGCCAGTTCTAATGTTTCCAGGGGTATGTAATGTTTTAAAGCTATTGATCTAGTTCCCGAGTTTAGTGAAATAATAAACAGTGAAGTAGCTATTTAGGACGTGCAAAGATAAATTAAATGAAGTAAAAACTAGTAGGATCTACTTCATAGATGGGCTGTGTTATTGCCAGCACCGGAATAGTATGGAAAAGGCCGCGTAACGAAATGAATTGCTAATGTACGTAAAGATCCACCAATTAATCTTCTATTATACTAGTTCATTGTAAAATATTCTCGCTGGTCTCAAATTTTACTAGATTAAATTGGAAACGCTTGTTGTGTTGCATTATTTGAGTAAAAAATAAAAAATGGGAACGTCGCATGTCATCATGTAAAGTTGTTTTCAGGGCATGACGTAGGTATATACTTTGTTGTATTGTATGCATGTCTTATATTACACCTGGGAACACCAGTCGTTGCTATTAAATAAAGCATACACCGGCACGCCTATTGTTATCTCTAAAGTCGGTCGACATTACATAATACTTTATCTACATTTATACACAAAGCACACGTGGATGTAGGTGCTCGTTTGTAAAATTACTTATCTACTCTAACAATCAGCAGGTTATGAATTATGAAAGTAAAAAATACAATTTTTTAGCTGATAATACGATATGACAGAATTAAATCTAACATTTATGAACGATCAACATATTTAAAACATTAATATTAATTAAATTTATGACGCAGTTGTACAGTTTATTCTATCCTAGCCTTCTTTGTCTCAAAGAGAAATATTTAATTCTTAAAGTCTCTCTTTATAATTTAAAGGCTCGGGAGACTATTATCTCGACTGTATAAGATAAAGAACTTTAATAAAAAATATGCAATGAGTTAGGGCAATTTCGAAGATGTTCATACAAAATTTTGAGGAATTAATAATTGGCCGATAGCTCAGAGATTTTAATTCAGTATCGAGTGCTGAACGGTACAAATAAAAATCATGAAATTTTGCTTGATTGATAGCGACCAAGTGCGCTTGACGTTTTAATAAAGTCGATGCTAAAAAAGTTGCATGAATAACTTAGAGGTATCATTAATCACCTACATGTATATTTAAACAACCATTTGGCCTAATTAATGCACGAACTAGACCACTAAGTATCTATTGTAATAACGGTACTCTGTAAAATTACTTTATAAACTTCTCATGTTAGTATCTGTGTACAGTTTTCTTAAATTTGTCCTTTTCTCATGTCGTGGAAGGGATTTGAATATTTCATTTTATGATTCTGACTTACATGATTACTGAAACTTTCCCTTAATTAAGAACTGTCAGTGACAGAGAAAAGTGAACCCAACATTTGTTGAAAATTATCTCGCGTCTAGATAACTTTTGACGGCGGACGACTTGAGAGAAATGAGAAAAGCGCTCTCTTCGGATTTTACATTCGGAAGAGTATTTTTAAAATGGTTTTCAAAATATGTTTAGATATTTAAGTGTGGCTTCGTCTAGAAAACTTTTATCCTAACGAAGCTTCCCGTGAACGTGTTCGAGTGGCGCATAAATGATCAGCAAACTTGTCCGACCTTAAAAGCTTATGTAATTTATGTGGGCTCTACTCTAGATGCAGTGCAGTTGGCCCCGATACAATTTACCTATATTAATCGAGAATACAGTTTTAGTACGCTTACTTATTAGGGCGATTACATTTACTTTGTTGTTCACAGATGTTGAGCGCTACCACAGCCTTTTAGGATCCAACCTCAGTATAATGTTTAGTGTAGTTTGCGAAGCTAATTACGAAATTCATTATAACTTAGTAAACGAGGTGGTAAGCTCAAAGGCGAATGACCTATATTGAGTCGATTTCGATTAGTCGGTGTAGAGACCCTCGTAGAGCGAGCGAGGCAAGTGTTCAGCCAACAAAGACTTGAGCTTTTCTCGCGGAGAAACCGGGGTGTAGCGCGCGAGAGGGAAAGTGCGCGTTACGCCGTCGCTCAGCGCGCGCGTCACCGCCGTCAGGTCAGCGTCCTTTGTAACAATAAGGTATTCATAAACATGAGCTATAAACGAGGAATATTAGCGTATCACGGACACGTTTTTGTAAAGCGGTGCTGTGTCATAGTGATGAACAATTTCTAAATAAAAGAGATCACTCCCTTTTATAATTAAATCGTTAATAAATGTAATATAATAAAGCACCTCAGTGAACAAATGCATATTAGTTACTATTATGCTCGGTCACAAAAGGAAAAGCTACGCCGTAGCTCTTTGGTGCTAAGTTTGTCGGAAAGTCGCTATCGGGCATATCTGTAATGCCTGTTTAATGGTTACATTTCTATGAACAATAGCGACTGTGGCCAATTCTATATATTATTATAATTGCCTAATTGTTAATGTTTATGATTTGCGGTAATCATTAAACATCAGATGAAGTGCCGTTCACAACGTTAAACTTTCAATTATGAAAAGCCACGAAATAGATAGAATAGAAGCGAATACAATGTTAAGGTGAATCTATTCTACACGTAAAAAGCAATTTATTGTATGTAATGGTAGGTTATTTATTGTTCCGGCCGTATGCATAACATGAAAAGCATGTTGACTTTTATAAGTTAGTTAAAATGCGATAAACTTAACTTGTTACAGAAAAAATATACATGAACAGAAATTTTCATTAACTTAGAATCAGCACAAAAACTATTGCATCCAGAAGCCGTCACAGTACTTTGGCCATGCATTGTTTTGATATACTAGAAGAAAGGTTATCTAGATGGGTTATTATGCCATGTCTAGAGGGCTGAACGACAAATAAAAAAAATCGCGCAGATAAATGTACATTTTAAATTTTGGTTAGTAAGGATATCGCGTGTCTTTTGCTAACGATCAAGTGATTCTTTGAATGATATCTAATACATATGATTTAGGAAGTCTAGATTAAAAAGCAAAAAACTCAATTCGTTAAAAGTTAAGCACAATATGTAAAAAATACTTACAGCACTCTTAGTATACTTTTCAAGGCTACGCAGCGCTTGTTCGAAATAATCCTCTCCGTATGCGCCTTTTTGTTCATCGCTCAGTCTCTTCCACATGTCGCGTGCCTGTTCCAGTAATTTCTCCTCTGACAGCCAAGCACTTCCGGTCGTGTATTCCCCGGCAGCGACGACGACCTGTGGATAATTAAATGATTAACACTTCACTATCACCGGTTCAATCTCTGTATCGAGGGTGCCCGTATATTAATAAGTATGTGTTTTTATAATATATAGAATAGTTCATGTGCAAACAGGCTAGATAAGTAGTTACAGCGGTGGACATGAGTAATCAACAGGTTAGGTTACTACCTGCGATCACAAATGTCACAGATGTATCGCTAACCCAGAGGACATGCTATGTTTAAATATTTCTCTCGTATGATATCATTTGAAGTAAAAAACAGGGGTACTTAATACTGACGTTATAGGGCAGAATTAGTCAAGGTGTCTGCCGAGATAATCCACAAACAGTTCTGTCACCTTTAAATAGCAGTAATGATCATGATTTTAAAAAATCCTCATTATTCACGATTATAATACGAGTATCATGATGAACTTGTAAATATTATAAGATTTTTCTATTTGTTTTACATATCGAAATAGTTTCAATTTTATTCCAACATTTTGGATACATG